>JAOUZG010015269.1:785406-832011 GCA_026289955.1 Argiope argentata | reverse complement strand
ATAGAGATTACTATTTGCATGCATCCATAGAGATTACTATTTGCATGTATTCATAGAGATTACTATTTGCATGTATTCATAGAGATTACTATTTGTATGTATTCATAGAGATTACTATTTGTATGTATTCATAGAGATTACTATTTGTATGTATTCATAGAGATTACTATTTGTATGTATTCATAGATGACTATTTGTATGCATTCATAATTATTATTTGTATGCATTCCTTCGGGTTTACTATTTGTATGCATTTATTTGATTTTACGATTTGTATGCATTTTTTTGATTTTACGATTTGTGGGCATTTATTTGATTTTACGATTTGTAGGCATTCATTGGGATTACAGCTTATATATATTCACTGTAATGCCAGTTTTCATACATGCACCAAATTAACAATCTGCATATATTTATTGGGATACTAATTTGCTAAAATTTATTAAATCAGTTTTAAATTTGTTCAAGTGAGATCAATGTTTGAAATCTGATATCAATCGGCAAGGATATCAGTTTGCAAAAGTTTGCACAAAGATATATATAAAGTGCAGTTTGAATAATCACATTTACTCTCTCTCCTTTGAGTGTAGCAATATAAATTTGACTCCTATGTAACAGCGATGCGAAAGTAAATGAGCAGTGGGAATTAGAATTTCTCAAATCTCTCTGAGCTCTCCAATTAATTAACTATTCGTATAGCACTATATTGTGACTAATTGTGAATATCTGAGCAGTGTTTGCATAAATCAAATTCTAATGCCAGAAGATAAATTTAATTTACATTTTAATGAACAGATTTTTAAATTTGGCCAAATTTATTCCATTATGATTATTTATTATTCGATTCAACTTTATTTAACTCCTTTATATGTGTGATAAATGAATTTTCTCTAATTACAGATTAATTTCTCTGTCACTAATCACTTTAATTAAAAGTAGACAAATAGTTTCTTCATTCAAATACAAGACTGATTGCACAGCAATTGTTTGAATATCTAAGAAGGGTGATATATTTATTAATTTAATTCATTAGTCGTATTTAAGCATGAAAGGTTTTAACTGAAACATAACTTTTCTTAGTAACCTTTTGAATCCCTGTTATAGTTCTTGATAATTTAAGCAAATTCGAAAATTTAAATGTACATTCCAAATGAGAAACACCTTTAAATAAACCTTAACAAATAAAAGGAAATTCTTGGAAATAATTCATTTAAAAAAGTTCTTTCAGCGGAAGAATTTGACGATCTTAATTAAATACGCGGCATTATTATTATTTCTTGAAATAATATTATTGATGAAATACCGATAAAAATATTTGTCTTCAGAGCGCATAGTTTTTTTTTGAAAAGAATGGAATTCCGTATTTCATTAATTGCGCTTTGGTATTTAATTATTTGATAAGGTGATCTTGAACAGAAGAGGAAAAAAATTATCACTTTATTTTCAATGAGAGTTTTAACATGCATTTCGGAGAGTAAAAAAGAAAGAATTCATTTTCTCTTGAATTATGATTAAGTTGATGACAAATCCTTGAAAATAAATTAATAATTAAAATCTTAACTGAAATTTTTTTGAAACTGCAAAATAAATTGAATACCTGGATATTCGAAGGAAATAGTTTTGATTTCGTTATTGATGAACTGAAATCAAATAATCAACTTTTTCTCAAAGTCTTCGGTTATTTGACTGAAATTGCATTGAATGTATTGGTTCTGATTTACTGCAAATAAAATCTGATTAAATTAATTTCAGCTAATAGTTATTTTAAATATAATAAAAAAATTAAGTATTAAAATATTTTAATTGGAATTGTATGATACTGTACATGAAAACATTTATTCTTAGGCTTATATATCTTGTAGAATCTACACATAGTATAAAATGAAAGCTGCTGTATGTTTGAGCCACAAAAATAGAGAAATTGTTAGCGGATTTTGAAGATATTTATATTATTTTGTAAAGCATTCATTGGGAAAGATTTTAGTATATTAAAGATATATCAAAATAAAAAAAAATAGTTTTATAATTACGATTTCAACTTTGCCCTTATCTTCACCTTGCAAACCTTAAACTGAGAATGAGCAAATAGCAAGAGCTGTCATATTCATACATTTCTTCGTTTACATCTGATTTTAAACAGCGATTTAAAGCTCAATATGCCCAAAAGAAGGAAATTCAACCTTAGCAGTATCTTTTCACTGAAAGAAATGCTCTTTCAGTGAATATTGGAAAAATATTACCCACACTTAGAGAAGGAGAGAGTTTTGATGTGGGAAATAACCGTTCTTCTTTAATTCGCGCTGCAACTGAATAGCGGAGACAGAATGAATCTCCAGAGGAGCGAAAGGATCGCCTGTGTTTTGTCTACGGACATAATCATGTTTTTACCTTTGTAACAGTCTTAATATTTCTGATTGGTACTAAAATAATTCTCACATCAGGAGGGGGCTAGATTTAATTTTAAAGATAATTTTTCTTTCTTGATGTTGCCACGTGCAACACCGAGGGGGTAATGCTAATCTTTAATATATTAAGAACCGTTAATAAATATTTTTTACCGAAACAGTATTCAAGGAGTTATATTTTTAATTCATTTTCATTTTTCCCCGGCTTTGAAAATGCCTTGTCCTTTCTTTTAAAATAAATAATTTACCACGGAAACATGAGGAACATAATCTGCTGCACTTACACTCTTAAGCTTATTTTTAGTCTCTATTATTTAAATAATTCTAAATCAAATCCATTCATAAAATTCTGTAAATCATACTTCGTAGTCATTAAAAAATAGAGCAATGAAAAATATTTAAATTGTAAGATTTGTCTTCGGAGATTTTATTTTTATCCAAAAATAACGTGTCGTTTTGTTTTGATTTTTAATTTCATAAACTACAGTAAAAGTAAAACGATTTTTTTTATCGCTTACCCTAAGGGCAATTTCTCAACATATAATTTTTTTATTAATCTAATTTCATGAAATTAATGTGAATCCTACATTCATCTAAAAGCAATAATTTTGTATAAATTTGTAACATTTATAATTTAAACAAATTTATTCTTAGGATCATTTACTATTGCAATAAATGCGAATTCTAAATTTTAAACTATATATAAAGCATTAAGAAACAATCAATCAAAAAATATTAATAACCTATTAAGAAATTTTTACAAGTACTTTTAACACTTTTTTCATTTAAACTTGTTGTCATGGCAACTAAAAGAATTTTATTTTCGCAAGTGTTTATATATGGTGTTCATATATTTCTTTTAAATTTAGAACTCCTAAATGAAACGTGTTTTATATTACCAAAAATATCATTTTTTAATGACAATCTGAATGAAACAACATTATAATATTAAAACTTCGGTATTTTCATCTTTTAAAGATCTTTTAAAAGCAAGAAAAAAATAGTATTCTAGAAATTAAAAAAAACGATTCCATATAAGATATTTCATGGCTTTTGTTTTCCTAGAAAAAAAATGAATCCAGTCTTGGTAAGATATTACTCTAAGCCAGTCTGTAAAAGTTATCTAAACCAGTTGTTTGACGGAATATAGTTTTCCATGTGGATATATGATTTAGGATTCAAAATGGAAAAAAAAACTAGATATTTTAAAACGAAAAAAATTATGAGCATTTATTTTGAATGTCTTATCATAAGATATTGCACCATCAATTACGAAAAAATACTTTTAGGCATAGCGTTTGAAGCTCAAAAATTTAGCACAGGAATAAAAAGAAATAATCTTAGTCTCCGTTCTTCTGATGTTAATGCTATTTGGCCATTTATGTCGATTCAATTCTGAACTCTTGAGAGCATCTAACCAATCAAAGGTACAGAGCATCATCACGTGATATCATCTAATTGGTAACCGAGCAGCTGAGATAGACGGGATTTAAGAGTTCCAGGGAATTTAAAGCCAGGGATGGGAAATATTTATCGTTATTTATTATTTTTTTATCGTCACATGCGGAGGAATTAGAATTTTGTTCAATAAAAGATTTTTGATATAGCTTAGATTCGTTGCTCTTTTCCAGTTTTATTCTTTATAAGTAGAACAATTTCATATTTGGATGAGTTAGAAGAAATATTTTGTTGTTTGTTCCAACAATATTATGTTAAATAAGATATTAGATAAATGTAAAATTATGAATATATAAAAAGTAATAATACATACAAATTTTAATAATAATTATATATAAAATTAAGAATCTATAAAACAATATATATCTATTCTAGTATTCAATTAGACTTGAATTTCAAAGATGGTTAATAATTCACTAGAAAATATTTTAAGAAAGTCTTTTACAATGTAAAGCTCTTGCAGTAAGAAGTAAAGAGAGTTTGAAAACGAATTAATATCTTAATATATTATGTAATGAGATGTCAATTTTCTATTAGGAGTAGTTAATATGTATTTGGTCGAGGGCTCGCTTAGACGTATTTAACACTTAACTGAAAATGAATTTCCTGTTTATACTCACTGAAAAAGATTTATTTTCACTGAAAAAGATTTTACATCCGAACTTCGATCATCCAAGTGGAAAATATTGAGAATAACACATTCGCTTATTCCCAATCTACTATGTCCAATAGATTCTAGTATACAATATTAACTTATATTGAAGAAACATCCCAAGCAAAAAGCAAATATTATATCTTCATGAATATTCTATAAAAAAAGCCCATCGGTTATCGAACAGTGAATCCATTGGAAATAAGCTCTCCATAAACGGTCCAGATAACATCATAACATAAAAGAATAATTTCACACTCTTGTGTCTCTGGCTAAAGAGCTGGAAAAATAGAGTTCTCATGCAGCGTTCCTGTTGTTTTTGAGGGATGAAATAAAATGGTTTTGTTCAGTGCAGCTTGAAGATATAACGGTGTGAAATTCAAGTTGCCCTAATTCATATCTCGTTTGGAAAATATATCATCGGGAAACAATGGCAAAGCAATGATAATGCTTAGTATTGTGAAAATCAGATTCAGTGATGATTCAATATAAATGAAGATGGAAGATATCATTGTAATTAGAAGCTCAAAACGAGATAACAAAAATATAGCTTTTGAGAATAATGTGTTATATACATTAAATTTAAAAATAATCAAATTATTCTTGAAAGTCTGAATTGAATTCAGACTTTCAAAAGTAAGTGCTATAAACCAATATATATTACAATATCAATATTGCTTCATTTGATTTTGCAATTCCTGCTATTAGTTCACATTCTCCTTATATATAATATAATACTGATTGAAAATTTTCAATCGTTCATAAAATACTTTTTATACTTCCACGTAAGTTCAAATATATTTTTAAAACTTTTATAGATGATACTTAATGTAAAACCAGTTTTTCAAATATTAATTCTCTCATACAATTTAACTAATTTGTAATACTTTAAATAGAGTTTTAGAAGTTTGTAATGATAGTTGAAATCGGCAGGTCGTAGCTCAATCGGTGAAATGCATTTCAGTATTTCTCACTTGAAGGTGAAGAATCTGAATTCAATTCTTCAAAATCAGTTGTAAAAAATTATACTATTATTGAATAAAAAGTAGCAAAAATAAAGTGTTTCTTTGTTGATTTAAGTAAAAGTTAACTTTAATTTTTTTATATTACTGATTTATATTAGTACTCCATTTGATAATTGTAAAAACTATATTAGGCATGTAATTATGGAGTATAATCTAGTGATGACTACGAAATTTAAATATGTGTGATACATTTGTTGATTACTGTAGATTTAAAAAATGATAAATCATTAGGCAATATATTCGAGAATAAAGTTTGCTTCAGTCAATTTTTTTCTCGAATTTTTAATCACAACCATATAACAAATATAAAGGAGTATGATTTTTAAAATTTTGCTAAGTGCGAAATACGCAATGTGCTCTGACGTTGCGTCATTTTTCCTATATGCTAATTGATTTTAAAATATTGGCAGATTCCAGAGCCAGCCTTTGAACATGAATTTACATTTTTGATTTAGCTGTTTTTTAATGCCACAATTTTATCTGGTTTATAATGCCAAACAATCAGTCTTGGCACGCAATTGGGGATCGATAACTGTCATTCAACAATAATAACTAAAAATAATTGATTAACAAATAACATTGACCATA
The DNA here is from genome assembly GCA_026289955.1 of Argiope argentata. Taxonomy (NCBI): domain Eukaryota; kingdom Metazoa; phylum Arthropoda; class Arachnida; order Araneae; family Araneidae; genus Argiope; species Argiope argentata. The sequence continues at coordinate 825,883 of JAOUZG010015269.1, read as the reverse complement.
TCAAATTTAGAAAAGTTAATAAGATAAATATTTCGACCAATAACAAATATATCGGTTTTTTTATATAGTTAAGTCTTCCCCCGAGGAGGCCACCTCGAAATGAGAATAAGATGCTTCCGATATGGATCTCGCCACCTTGGATAATACATAAATAGGTAGGAATTTGGCTACTCCAATTGTTGACAATAAGCACTTCCTACGGGAAGGGTTATACCGTGGTCGATGTTGGACCTTAAACTACAGTTCCCGCCAGAGTTTATGTTGATGTGATCCGATCAATTAGTTAGTTTTGTTTATTCCGTGGGCCTTCAGACTCGTCGGGAAGTCAGGTATGATTTAAAATCTGATTTTTTTTCAATGTCAAATGTGAAAAAAAATCCATAAAATTATTTAATGGCAAAAACAATCTGTTTATTATTTCTCTAATAAAAATTGGGAAAATAAAGTAGGCTATTTTTATTACTTTAAAAAACAAAATATAACATTTTAAATTTCATTTCAAACAGTAAAAATTACGGTTAATCATTCCAAATACAAAAAAAAATGAAATAAACAAAGCATGAATTGTAAATTAAAATACTGAAAAAAAACCAAGCGCATAAATTTTTTCACAACAATATGAATTAATTATTAACAAGACAATAGCGTAAACAATTAAATTCCTCTAGAAAACAGTTAAACAACGGTCATGACAAAAACACACCGCTTTAAAACAATAGTTAAAAAGCAACCTTGAAAACAAAATCAAAAAAACAATTAAAAGCAAAATTATTTAAAAACCACCTGTAAAAATATAATCGAAAAACAATTAAAAGCAAAACAGTTTTAAAAGCAACTGTAAAAGCACAATCAAAAAACAATTAAAAGCAAAAAAAAAAAAATAAATAAATAAAAAGCAACTGTGGAAGCAACTGTTTCAGTGGGCATCACTCTGAATGCCCATTGTAATAAATACTGTTTGTACGCTGTTACTGTTTAAATTAGCTCCTATTTTAATGAAGCAACAACAAGACTTCCAACAATGCCAATGAACAGTCGGAACCCAATTCGAAATTCCTCTGTTCGCTCCCTTTGAAGAGGCCCGCCGGCAATTGGGAAAGGTTTCTGTTTACCTGTCGTGCACTTAATTGATTTGAGGAGTGACTAATCTACTGCAAAAGGAATCGCTCGCCAATTTCCGCTGCTGCGGTTCCGCATTCAAAGAGAAATTGATGAAAATTGACTGTCGAGGGTTAGATCTCGGAGAGATGTTTTTAAACATTCGAATATTTACTATGCCCATTAACTCGGTCCATCAAAAGACTAATGCAATTCGATGGAGGACTTTATTGCTGTAATTTTTATCTTTTTTGGTTTGAAGTGAGAAGCATTATAAAGAGAAGGTGTAGTTTTAGATTATTTTATAGAATTCCAAATGACGATGGCAGTAATAGACTAATTGAAAATAATTTGGTTTTAAATGGTGGTAATAAGTTCAATGCTTTCAATCAAAAATCTCTTCCTGTATACATAAACTTATAAACTGAGCATAATGAAGAGATTTCTAATTTATCACAATATTGAGGCAGAAATATTTACAATCTATTAATGCAATTTGTGGGATTTTTAAACGATTGAAATGCCTTTTCGACAAAGAAAATATGAACAGCATTTAGTGCATCTAATGAAGAATGCAGACAGATCCGGATAAAGTAACTATCGGAGATACAATAAATCTGCAATCAGTTAGACAGCAGCCGACCAATAAGGTAAAACTTGAATTTCGTAATAGATATTCATCAAAATTACAATCTTTTTTTCAAAGAAAATCTAATCTAAAATCTATTTCAAGCTGCATAATTGTTTGTTATCTAATCCATAAACAATATAAATGCAACAATATCTATTTATTATTAAGTTGATCTAATAATATTCCATAAATGTTTAAATGAATTAAATCCCAAAATTTTAAAAATGCGAAATGATTTTTAATCTTTACTATGTGCATATTATAATATAGATACTGTTACGAAAATACTCGGGTTCGTTTGTAGTGAATGTACCACGTGAAGATAATTATCAGTCCTTAGTAGAAAACCACAGCGGTGTTTATTTGACACAAAGCCGCTAACATAATGAAGACAAAACTACAAATTGCAATTATATACAGCCTAGACGAATGCACAGCAGCACACTATAGCAGAGAGTAGGCCACAAGTAGTAATCGACCACAGCACACAAAGAGGTAAGACAGAATCCTGCAGGAAAAAGGATCCTTGGTGCCTTATTCTATGGTGTCTCTAAGGGCTGAAGTTCACACTGTGTCCTCGCTTCAGCTGCCGACCCTCTGCCATACGACATGACGCTGCTTCCACAGTGGACAACGAGACTCAGCGTTCAGCAATTCAGAATTCACTTGAGCTTGCTATCCTCTCGAAGAATTGTTACTTGTTTTCGACCCAAACTCCGCTCCTGGTTCAATACAATTCACCACTTGAGATTGCCAGCCTTTAAGACTCCTGGGAGACCGGTGAGAGCTTTCTGGTTCAATCTGAAAGCATCTCAGCGGCTATTGGATGTATCTATAAAACTGTCGAAGTTTCCAGCCTTATCCATTTTGTCGCCAAATATTAGCCAAGCTTTGAGATCACTTACGCAGCAACTGTTCTGCACGCAACAGGGCTGATCATAAAACGGTCTTTTTTACGATGATACTATTCATTCCTGGAAGAAAATTATGTATGTAACAATATACATTTGTCATTCAAATTATGATTAGATATCTTGTCAAGAAATGGTCATTAGATAGTGCAATGATATTTTTTATTATCTATTTCTGTGAATTTATTACCACATTTATTATTCTTTGGAGAAAATTGATAGGTTTTTTTTTGTTCCAAAACGATTTGGTGGCAGAATTTCTTGCAATTTATACAAGTTACAACTCTAAATAAATGCAAGCTCTCGGACTTAAATTTTTAAGGTAGAAAATGGTTAATTCAACAGAAATGTATAAGAATTAAAAAAAGAGCTATTTAAAATAGAATAGATTAGATATCTTTTGGCTGTAAATGAAAAAAAAAATGAATTTCTTTTTACTCAGAATCTGAATAAAAAGCATCATTTTGGTTCGTAAATAGTTTAAGATTAAAGGGACTGCATGATGAATTGTCTTGAAAATCAATAGAAATGCCCATCTTTTAGATGAAGCATTTAAAATTCGAAAAATCTTTTTCTATGTTAAAACCAAATCATTACAGTATTTGATCATTCTTTCGAAATGTAAACAAAATCCTTATTAAAAATGAAAATAGTTCTTTTTTATCATTAACTGTTATTTGTTTTTCACACTGGAGCTTGTTGTTATGAAAATGGTGGCAGATTTAAAATTATAATTATTTAAAATAAAAAAATATATAAATATTTATTTTTATTATTAATATAATATTTATTTAGTAATATTACTAATTATTTAATAATAAAGAGTAATTTTATAAACAGTATCATATTGCATCATAAAAACTAAATTTTAAAATGATCTGCATTTAGTTTTATTGCCTTCAGTAAATTGTTATGCAAACCGAAAGACGCTGATGAATATTCTAATATATGTCAAAAACCTTAATTTTTATTATTTGTCAGATTTATTGAATTAATGCAATAGATAAAAAAATAGAACCACCTCAAAATTAAATTAAGGCAGATAATTTAAAATGTCCTCGCTATAAAAATATTGACACTGATGAACATAAAATAAAACAATCATGAAATGCTACGAAATACTGCTTCTTCGCATTTTCTGATATTTCCTAGTCTGTTGATTTTTACGTTTCATTCGTTCAATTGAATACACTCACATAAATTCTCATTAATTTCTTCAAAGCTCTTTCTTCGTCATGTTTAGCTTTACTGGAATAATCCGTGAATATTTCAGTTCTTCAGCAATTTTCGTTTAAATCTTTAAATGGAAATAACCTCCATATTTTTTTTAAGTAATGGAATTTTGTGTTAACAAAGTAAGGAATTATAAATACATGAAATCCGAAAACATTTTTCTCTTCTCGGTAATCGGATCAACTTTATTTATTTTAAAGGTTAAAACCGAAGGAATTGAATTTATTTTATCATTCGTTTTGCATTTATTAAAAATATTCAAGCAAATAAAGATCGGCATATTTTTCTTCAAAACGGATGTTGTGTCTCTTTTTAAGTAGTATTCTACAATATCTGAAATTCTGTTATGAAATGATTTTGTGCAATGAATGTTTGGCGACAATATTTTTTGAGGAGAATATAGGTTTATTTGCTTTGGATGAATTATCTTCTAAATAATTTGACATGCATGATTTTATTCAGCAAAATATTTTCATGAATGACATTTTTACAAATATTACCCCTTTGCGGTCCCAAATCTACTCTCAGTCACCGATTCATTTTTACCCTTCAGATCGTGTGTCTGCTCTGAGCCTCCACAGAAAAGAAACAGAGCAACTTATATTTTATTTGTCGTATGTCTTCATTTAGGATGCATCAGTTCATACTATCTGTGAAATAACAGACAGGGTGAAGCAATACGGGGCTTCTTCGGGATAATGAAATCGAATAGTTATAGAAACACCTGTGTCTCGCCATGAAAAATCAAGAGCGGCAGACGCCAGACGAATTATTTCAGCAACACTTATGAACGAAAACCATAGAATCACATTGGAGACTAATTTAAACGATATTACATGATGACAAATTATAAATTATAATTTTTACAATAAAACAGGGCATTAAAACATTATTGTGTTTACAATATCGAAGTTTACAAAATAATGAATAAATTCTTTCATCTGAATTCGAAAGAATGAAATAATTCCTTTATAATCTTGGATAATATGTATCACTGTTCGCTCAGTAGACATTAATTCCGACTAGCACGACGTCCAAATTGAATACGATAGCAAAGAGTTAAAACTGTGTTAATTCAATGTCTTTGCACCGATTATGTTAAAAAAATATACGAACTTTATTAGTGAAAATAAATTTTAAATAATTGTTGTACTATTATGAACATAAATTTGAGTAATCTATTTAAAATTAAAATTTTCTCTTTTGATATAACACAGTTTTTCACTAAAAATTATCATTTAAACCCTGCAAATAATTAACGTAACTCTTTATTCTTGGAATTTAATAATAGTAATATACCTCGCAATTAAATAATTGACGTAGTATTGAATTTGGCTTGAATGCCCTTGTATCTCATAGTTAAAATACATTCTTAACTCATGATTGTGAGGGTTATCATCACATGGTTATCAAAGAAGTAAAATTATGCACAACATAAGTCAAAGCCAATTTATTTAATTCATTAAAATTCAAAGCTAAAAAGGATTAAATGAAGACCATATGCGTTTAAAAAAACTCAATAGAAAACCGATAAGATTTATTGTTTTTGATAACTTTAATTATTTTTGTCACATCTCAATATTCAAAAGTATATTTTATATTTTTATTGTTTTTTATATATTTCCTGTTTGTAATATGCATCTTGTATATCTCTGTTGCTTAAATAATTATCTCATTTTGTGTCTTTTTAAACATGTGCCTAATTCATAATCGTAGATATTTCTGCACACACTTTTAATTAAATTGCATCGTCCAGGAAAGTATTAAAACGTTTTGGTTAGTAAATTTAAAAGTATTCTGAAATACAATAAATAATTTAAAATGTGGTACATTTTAGTAATTTAAAATTGTCATAAGTAACATTACACGTTGACAACTCCGTTTAAGTCTGAAGCTCATAGATAAAATCTGAATAAACAAAACGGCCGCGATAACATTGGTAGGATTTAAGATTGAGTCCTAAGCACCATCACTGACCACTGTTCCCTTCCCATGGGAAGCATTTTCGGTGTTCGGAACGGTGATAGTCGACAGTACACCATTACGTACTCACTTGGGTCACGAGAACTAATTACCATGCCGGAAGCTTTCCAACTTCATAAATAAGATTGCCACAGGTGGGAGAAGATTAATTTCCTAAATAGTTCGGACTGTATTCAAGCTCCCACGATGAAATTTCAAAAGATGAAACAATCCCGAAAAGATGCATAAAGTTATGCATTTGAATTTAAGAAAGAATATTGTCGAAAAGAACCCTTTTATTCTGCATATAACTGCACTATAAAGTTCCCATCAATATAAAAGACAGTGTTAATACCGATGACGTCATAAAACAATAAAAAAGAGTTCTGATGAAAAAAACAATATTTCTTATAATTTTCACGAACATTCTATTTTCTAAATGAGAAAACACGAGCTATCTTTAAGCTCTATACGCAAAATGAATCGTTTTTTGCTACATAATTATTTAGTATTACTATTATATTATTTAATAGAGTCTAGGAATGCAAAATCAAAGAATTACATGATAGATAAAGAAATAAAGGCTAAAATAAATTGGGGAAACAATGCAATAAGGCAAACAACGTTTGAGATCATGTCAAATCATTTTTTAAAACTCCTAATGGATGACACTTGATTTCAATAAATTTTTTTAAAATAATAACTCATTAATTAAATTTAATTTATAATACTTTCAATAGAGTTTTAGCAGTTTGTTATGAAAATTAAAATCAACAAGCAGTAGCTCAATTGATAAAATGCGAGGATTTCAATATTTTGCACGTGAAGGTGAAAAATGCAAGCTCAATTCTTGCTAAAACCAATCATTCTTTGACAAATTATTATTATTTTCAATTATTTAATAAAAAATAATTAAAATAAAAAAATTGATCTAAGTAAGAATTGACTTACCTTTTTATATAATTTGTTGGATGAGGAAATTATGATACAGCTGCTGAAACAATTTTTATTATGAATAATAATGACTTATTTCTGTCCCTTACTCCTAGCAACCCACATATTATTGATTGGGTATGTTTTCTGAATCACCTTATACATAGTGTTACAAAGAAAGAAATAAAAGTGCAGCCTTAAGCCTATGGTTTCAACTAAGGCAGACAACAAGAATTGTTGTCTGTTTCCTATAACAAGAATTGTTTGAAAATATTCATCACAAAATATTTTCATTCACCTTCATAAAAATGCATATAACCACTCCGCACAAACAATCGAAAATATTCTTTAATTATAAACTTTTCAAAACTTTATATTTCTTAAAGCCTTCTTCGAAAATTAACTCTAATAGCAACGGGTGGTTCTGTTAGAAATCTATCACATGATCTCTAACAAAGATCTCATCAACCTGCCTGCTTTCCTATATACATTTTTGACTATTGAGCAAGGCCAAGAGCGCCTTCCATGGTACTTGCGAATGATGGCTACTAAATATAGATAGTTGAAGTGAAATTAGCCTTAAACTAGAGTTTAAAAAAATCTACTAAGAAAATGTTTTTTCGGCGTTTTTTTCTCCATAGATTGCGATGACAAAAGTCATGGAGCTAAAATTAAAGTCAGAATATCAAATTTAATAAATTTGGACATTTTATTGATATGCTTGTGAAAGCAAAAATCAACGAACGACTGGTCAGCTTCGAGTAATATAGTTGGAAATTCGTTTAGAAGCTAAACCAATCTTAAATGCTAAACGAATGTACCAAATTTTATGTATTAAGCTCTTTATGTTTGGAATTTGTCGTATTCGTTTCTATTTGAGCATGCCTATAGTTAAATTTCTTCTAAATTAATTTCTGTCAAATTTTGGCAGAAATTAAAAAAATTAATTTTTAGGTCATATAACAAATTTATCTATCTGGCTCAAAGCAGTTTTGAGTTTTTGTGTTCATAGACAAATAAAAAAAGCCAAGAATATGGTTTTCGAATTCAGAAAGATCAGAAACGTGTAAACTCACTGAAATTTTGATTGAAAATCTTTCGACGTTTATAAGGTTTTCTCTTCGCATGCTTCGTTTAAACGGAATTAAAAGGAATAAAAGATTTCTTCATCGGAAAAGGAGAATTTGAATTAATGAAAAGCTCGTAACGTAAACCAATATGAGCATCCCCTCCTTTAGCTTATCTTACGTCACACGAAGAACCATTTTCTTGTAATAAGAGCTGCTGACAGTTGACAGAACACACAGAGTAAACAACTTTGATAGAAAGTTTCCTTGCACCTCTCAGTATGCTGGCATCAATTCGAAGATGAAGTTCCACCAGATCTTGGAACTTCGTGTGGAGTGGCGTCTAATTTCTGGATACTTCAGCCTTCCATATTGATTACTTCCTGAAAGGAAAAAAAAATATGATAGTTAATTACTAGAATGTGATTCTCACGTTTTATTGCGGTAAGAAGGCTAACCCATCTTATGTTCACTGTTCGTTTAGCTTTAAATACTCAGGGTACTTCATATAAGGGAGAATATATGCTATAACAGAAATTGCTGAAAAAAATGGTTTTTTGGGGGGAGGAAGGGGAGCAATAATATGATTCTCAATATTTTCGACTTCTGTTTTGCGATTTAATTTAATTCAGTCATGTATAACTTTACAAAGTCTTTTTTGACCCTAATTCTAATATATTTTAGAATCTTGAATATTACAAAAATAATCTGTTGAGTATTTTTGTTCAGAAATTTAACAGCGCAAAATGACCAATTTTTTTCCAATGGTTTTTTGGTTTCTTTTTTTTAGATTAAAAAACTCAAAACGCGTTGCTGTTTTTAAAAAAAATTTAAAAAGCAACTCAGCATTGAAATTTAGTTTTTTAAAAAAACAGCATTGAAATTCGGTTTTAACAAAACATTATAGAATTTCGATTTTTTTAAAAAAAAACATCGTTGAAATTCGATTTAAAAAAACAGCAGCATTTCGATTTTTTAAAAACCAGGTTTCAAGAATGTATTGATATGAATTAGAAACGCATCTTCAATAAGATGATAATGAACATAATAGATGAAAATAGAGTTTTATATAACTGATTGTTGGATGTCAGATCAATCAACCTCCATCCTGCAAACCATTGGGAACTTATCCATTAATTAAAAAAAAATTAATGTTTTTAAAAATTAAAGAAATGGAAGTATATATTTATATATATTGTGATATTTTAAACTTAATTAAATTCCGTATGTTTAGCTTAATTTAGCCCATATCAAAGTCATTCTAAAAAAAGTTTTTTTTATTTCAAGATCCTTTTCCACTTTTTGTACTTAATTAATTCCTCTGAAACTATGTAAAATTGCTGAATGTGTTAAAATCCGACAAGTTCTCACACTCTGAGTGAAGGGATAAAAACTGCCCTGCCAAGCACATTCTTTTAAAAGATCAATGTGCTTCCTTTATCAGAATCTTAACTGTATATAAGTAAATGAAAAATATTTTTCCTCTCTTTTTTACATTAATATGCTCTGGTACCACGCTATGAGCGGACATGCCTTGCCCTTCTTCTTATGTACAGCCAACCACCCCGCCACCACTGAAGACATTCTTTGTCCATTCTGCTTGGGCCTCCAGGGATGGTAATGAAATGAAGTTAAACATTCAAACTGTCTTCTCTGGCACACTTTTGCTTGAAAATTAGTGATTCCATATATATAATGTCAAAAGCCATAATATAAAAGTCATCCTAAAATAATATCATACCCAATTGGGAGCTATAAAAGTCAAGCACTCATTCAAGAATTCCCTCAGAGCGTTATTTCTTTGAGAGCGTCAGTGTAAAACTTTTATTTCATTAACTTATACCTGATTGTGCTTTGTCAATTTCTACAATTGTTAATTGCATGTTTAGTTATGTTTTGTCGCCATTTTTCATATTTTATCCTGAAATAAAGCATTATTATGCGCTATTGTTTTTCGTGTCTTTTCCAACGGCGAAATGAATTTCCTTAACATTAGCTTGCAAACCGATAGTTACTTTGTAATGGATATATATGCTAATGTATAAATGTTTTTCTAGACGTACAATAGGCTTCAAGGTAAAAAAAAAAACATTGAAAAAATATAGTGCACCTTATGTTTCCTTACTAATATGAAGTTTACAAAAGAATTATTAATCAAAATGGATGAGATGTGATTTATGAATTGAGTTCATCATGTGCATGCTCTTTTATGCTTAAGATAAGTGATGACGTTACAAAATTCTTTTATCAAAAGCATTAACTATTTTTTAAACTTAGTTTTCTTAATTTCTCGTTACTTTTTAGCGCATTGCATGTTTAACTTAAAATTTGTCATATTTCATTAATTAAATAAACTTTTCTAAAATTGTTATACGAAACACATTTGCAAAAAATGTCAATGAAAGTATTCCTTTTTTTTGCTTTAAATAATAATCTGAATTGTACTTTTTTTTTCTAGAAAACGTAAAAAAAAAACAACTTCGCTTAGATTCAAATAACATGTATATCTTTTAATAAATCCCACTGAATCTGAGGAAACAAATAATTTATTTCTTTAAAAAAATCTGTGAACAAAAGAATTTAGTGAACTTAATTAAATGCAGTTTTCATTAATATCTCTTGAAATGTTTATTGATAAAATGCCATTAAAAGTATTTCTCACTTTTCAGAACGCATTGTTTAAGATAATGGAATTCCACAAGTTAAAGCTTTTTATTAAATTAGCTTTGGTATTTAATTATTTGATAAGAAGTATTTCTTAGATGGAGAAAAAAAGATTTGTATTTTCATTTGAAATGACAGAGAAAAAAGAGCAATGCATTTTCTCGATGGTTATGATTAAATTGGTGGCATAGCTTTGAAAACGGATTAATAATTTATATTTTAACAATCGATATTTTTTAAACAGGTGCAAAAATAAATTCAAGAATTCTAAATTAAAAAAATGACTTATTTCAAATTATTTGCTTATTGATGTACTTGGATTAAATAATTAATTATTGCTGAAAGGTTCCACGATTTATTGAAGCTTTCATTGTATAATAACATTTCTTTGACTGATGAAATTAAATGAAATTAAAATTCTTGCTTTTGGCATTTGTATAATTAAATAAAGAGAATTAAAAAATAACTAAAATTATTTCATTTCATTTTTGTATATAGATTTTTTAATAGATATTTTTCCGGCTAATAAAAATATTAAAATATGTTAAATCAAATCGCACGTTGAAGACAGTGTTAAATGAATTTCAATTGAAAATAAATTTTTTTGCTTCAAATTTAATAATTTATATAAATTTAATTTCAGCTACTTTTTTATGCTATACGTATCAAACAATAATCAGAAAACTAGTTTAAACGATTGAAAGGCAATTTTCATTCCCATGTCACAGAATCAACCAGATACACATCTAATTTTGTATTTGATGATGATGTCGTGTCCGCTTTTTACCGCGGAAAAAGGGGTGCAGTAGCTTCTGAGGGTATGAACCCCTGAGCACCCGAGGGCAGAAGTCTGACTTCTAGCTCATATGAAGATGAAACACACACACACACACATACACTTGCACAGCCCCTTTTTACAGAGGGGCACATTCCCCCGTCTCACAGATAGCACACAAAGGAACAACCATGCCCGAACCGGGACTCGAACCCGGGACCTCCAGAACACGAGACAGACGCGCTACCTCTGTGCAAGCGGCAATTTTGTATTTTTACAACGGATTTAATACAGATCTCTTGTGGTATTTTTGATCATATAAAATTAGGTTTAATTATATGAAACTGTGCTCAAAATTTTGTTTAGAGTTTTCGAATTTCTTTGTAAATTCATGGCATTGCAATAATTTTTCATTTGTAATTATGGACCAACTTGAAAGGGGAATGAATCAGAGATGACGTCATCCCATGAATCAAATACATCAAAATTTCGCCTCGTCATCTCATGATTCAGAGATGATGAGGCGAAATTTTTTATGGATTTTTTTGACTTTCGATTTTCAATCGCCAACACACAAAAAAATGTCAAGCAGTTATTATCTTATACTATAATACGAGGAATGGTTGTCAAGTCGAAAATCTCCCCAGAATTAATAAACTCCGGTAAACTTGGGGGTCTGGGGGTTTTGGCCACGAGGAATCGATTGGCCCCGGTTTTGAAGCGGTACGGTTGAGCATTTCGGAGTTACAGATAGGATATTTTCAAACTTTATTAGTTCGCCATAATGGCTACTTAAATTTTCAAGTGGTAACGTGCTGCCATCTATCGATGATTAATGTTTATTATGTTTATGCTGTTATAGGTTTATAATATGTTTCTTATGTATGTATATATGTTTGGTTTTTCTAAATAAATTTGTCAAAAATATTGAACTTCAACACACTTCAATCTTTACACTGCTCACTTTGTACCATTTCTTTAATTGTATAATTTTTTGTTATCAATTACATTTTATTTACTATGACTTTTCAAACTTTACCTTTGTATAGAATAGTTCCCTTTCCAAACTCTAACTTTTTTTAGAATAGTTTACAATGGTGCACTTTGACCGGTTATCTTTTCACTAATGGCTTCACAAATTTTCTTATGGCATGTTTTGTTTTGATAAATCACAATTGAAAATTTAAATATTCGAGTTAGCTTCGATACCTGTTTTCTCCGAGCGGAGCTCGGTCACCCGCTGGTAATTTTTAAAATGAAAGATTTAAATTTGGATATCAAATCACAATAAAAAAATAATCAAGTACTCACCTTTAAAGAAAGAAATTGAAAAAAAAAATTATTAATTTATTAACAGCTCATCGTGCATTATTAAGGTTATGCATTGAGAATAATTAATTCCATTCTCTCTCGTTTGAACCGAATACGAACTAGTTCAGATGCATTAATAGATTGATATTTCATAAGAAACCAAACAAAGTAAAATAATTATCCAATCACCTTCAGAAACGTAGCAAAGTTTCATATAATATAAAGTGTATAACAACTATTAGAATGAATGCATCAGAGATGTATACCCGCATTTGATATCAAAATAAATATTTTCAATAAATAGTTGTTCCTCACCAGCTACTATTCCAAAAATATAGCATTTAGAGTATAACTATTATCTCTCTAAATATTTTTGGACGAAATTTAAGAGTCCTATCATTATTCCACTCTTCCTCTGAATGTAGTTTTTGGTTTTTTTATGTGTTTCATGTTCCGAAACTTTAGCGAAAGAAAATACGAACTATTTCCTCTCCTCGTCTCAATACGAAGGAGAGAGAGGGCAAATATCGGGAAAGAAATAAAATTACCAACAAAAATATTATTATTATGGGAAAGGTCTGACTCTTTATGGGAATTCTTTCGAATAGATTGAGTTGGAAAGATTCAAGTATTTTGATTAGAGATAGTACGAATGCTATAAAGGCCGAGAGAACCAATGCTATTTGATGTTTTTCCTTTTTTTATGGAATGGAATCAGTTTCTTATGAGTGTCATTTATTTTTCAAAGAATGTTATGTTTGAAAAGGCCATTCTGTGGAATCCATTCATTTTATTTTGAGAAATGTTTTTCAAATTTAACTTTTCATTGAGGCTGGATACAAAGTCACAAAATGTCTTATAAATCTGCTTAAATTGAACTGACATTTAATGCTAAAAATAGATGCATTTATGTGAAGAAAAGCAAAATGAACGTTATGCGGACCTTATGCCTCAGCTTTTATTTTCTCTTTTATGTATTTTAAAGAAAATAATGTATTATAAAGAAAATACAGTAATCGTTTATGAATACGAATTCTAGATTTTGATTAATTTCTCCCTCAGTTCAAAAACGCATTTTTAGAAAATATCTGTCTGCCTGTGGCAAAACTAACTGAAACCTTTCATGGTCCATTTATTTCTTTTTTGAACTTATTTCTTTATTATGTTTTATTAACAATAACAATTAAATAATAGCATTTAAGGAAGTATATTCTATTTTATCGTATTTTATGTTATTATTAAACTTTCAGAAATGAGAAGTATTCTTCTCAAAGAACCATTTACAATCACAAAAAAAGGAATTTAATTGTGATTATTTCCATGAAAAAAATCAAAAGCATGTTGCTGTGCAGAAGGGTATATCATAAAAAGTATACATGTTTCGAGTCTCCCCCCTTTTGTGTATATCCCACAAATTTATTTTGTAAGATAATCTAGGTGGGAAGTAATCTTCCCAAGGCCCACGAAAGGGTTAAAATCGTATTCAGCTAGACGGTTGAAATTTCGTATTTTAAATTTCGAAGCTTTCTCGCAAATTTTAAGCTAAATCATTTGATAACCGGCTGTTCGAATACAATTTAGAATCATTATTACAAAACGAAGAAAGCAGATAGATAAAATTCACTGCGCAAACGCAATGTCTACCTCTGTCAAATGTTAAATAAAATCCAACAAAGAGTTGATTGCCTTTTGATGTCTACAAAATTTCATATCAAATTTGATCTAAAATATTTTGACTATAAATGCAGTTTTGTGTCAAACTTTTGTTTCAATCGGTTGAGGAAAAGGTTTCTAAAACTCAAATTCAAAATTTTCTTGCTATTAATGCAATTTCTTGTCATCACAAATTCTGGTAAAACGTCTTCACGCTAAACTTCCGAAAAATAGTTAATATATCTTAAATATTATTCATCAGTGACGTATAAGAAATGAAAAATTTATCAGGAAGTCATCAAGAAAGTTTTGAAGTAACCACTCACGTTATTTATAGAGCGTTTTTCTCTCTTATTTTTCAGCTAATACATTCATAGCAATTTGCCAAAAAAGCATCATCACTTGAAAGAGCTGTTATAAAAATAATAGAAAGAACAAAAATAATTGAATCGAATATATAAAATAATCAATAAAATATAAAACTGTCATTATTTGTTAATAAAATATAAAATAATAATTCTTCTAGCTATATATATATATATAAAATAAATTTTAACTAAAAAAACAGCTGTTAAGATTATGATATTAAACTAATCTTAATTATGTTACTTTTTTTCGTTACACCATTAGGTATTAACCCTGATCCAAAATTCTAATTAAATATAAACTTTTATCTTTAATTAATGCCATTTACAACCATCTAATGCATGCATTAAATTGTTCTCTATCGCTAATATTATTAACACAATGCGAGCAAAATTAATGAAATTTTCAGGGAACAGTTTAATTTGGCCAGCCGACACGAGGAGATTAGAAAGTCATTTATTTCCACATTTGAGGGAGAAAAGCTCTCTAATGACGAGTTTCTGAATTTGGAGAATTAACTCAGGTCAGCGCAATATTGTTTGGAAATATTGATGGTGGCATTAAAATAAAATATGTTTATTTCTGTAAAAAAGTTAAGCTTTATTGTTATAAGAATTTTAACTG
Source organism: Argiope argentata (assembly GCA_026289955.1). Lineage (NCBI taxonomy): Eukaryota > Metazoa > Arthropoda > Arachnida > Araneae > Araneidae > Argiope > Argiope argentata. Next base: position 810,655 of record JAOUZG010015269.1, on the reverse strand, counting down.
TTTTTTCGAATTAAAATCAACTAGTTATTAAAAAAAGGAAGTAACATTTTCTCTATCTAAATTTTATTAAAGTATAAAACTTAATAAAATTAGTATTTATTCCAGAATCAAATTGTTCCCTATTATATTTTAGTAAGAAAAAAAATAGTATGAAAACCACAAATGCAGCTTTGAAAAAAACATAGCAAGAAAATAATGTAATTCCAATGTTTTCTTTTGAAGATTTTTTACTATTTTCTGATTTTTAAAGGATATATATTTTTTTAAGGCAATAAATTTGAAGAAAAGGTTTTTTTCTAGGAGGAAAAATTAAATGGCATGTTTTCTTTCTAAGAAAGTAAATAAGAAAAAAATGAATCAATTGGCAAAGTATGCGCATTAAGTGAATATTTTTTTTTCTTCTTGGGTGTAAGGTTGGAGGGAAAAAAATAAACTCCAGAAAATGACCATGAAATGAAAAATGATAATTTTTCAGGAAAAATAAATTTATTTTATAATGGAACATTCTGAAATTAAAATTATAAAAGATTGAATTTTTCAAGAAATTCAACAAACTCGTTAAGAAAAAAGAGAATTTAAAAAGTACCAATTTTTAGAAAATAAAATATGTAGCTAAGGAAAAACATTGTTCATATCCAGTAGATAATTTTATTTATATATATTTTTTTGCAGAAATTAAGCAAAAATGCTAATGTATAGGAAGTAGATATCAAGCGAAAGTAGTAAACATTTTTGGGAAAGGAAAGTCTGTATTCAATATAACTGCTAATCCCTTTCCTTGTCATACTTTTTTAAATCTTATACTCTATAAACGGAGGATAGCAATGAATAAAAGGGTGCTTCTAACATATTCTTTACTAGATAGCTTTTCCTTAAATTATTTTTAAATGTAAGGTTACTTTCTAAGCTTAATATGTTTTAAGTCAAAACTCACACTATATATTAGCTATTAAAATTACACATGTTTTCCTACACCTTTCAAATCAATTTCTTCAATTTTGGTTAAATCAAAGCCTGAGGTTTATCATATCAGAAAACCGATAGAAAGATTAAGTATAGGAAATATAATTTCCAAGCACATTTGGTTATAAAATTGTGAATATTTTATATCGAAACTTGTTTCTCGTGTTTAGTATCGATTGTCTTAAACATATGATTATAACTAATGTGACTGATAACTTATTATAACTTGCACAATCTAAATGTGGATCAAAGGTATAAGAAATTATTTTAATTTCCTTTCAAGTACAGAAAGATAATTTCTCTAAGTTTGAATTATATATTACTCTGGAAAAAAAGAGCCAATCACTAGTGTGTGTTTTTTATTTCAGTATATTCAAACTTTATTTTCATGAACTTGTATTCAGTTTTTTTTTTTTCATAATTTGCCATCATTTTATTTCCAGGCTCTAAAAATAATTTATTCCTCAGGAAATGAAATTTCTAAAAAAGGTTTATATTTAAAATTAAAACTCAAATGACTTTCAATACGATATTCAACCTTTTCTCTTGCAATTTCAAAATTTCAAGTTAATCTTACTTTTTAACCGGTCTGCACTTAGTATTTCATTCCAAAATATTTTATTTAGCAATTCCATGTTCCCCTTTCTCCAGACAAAACATGTCTGAACTTTTTCAGAGCCCGACAAATCCTATTTAATTCAGTGAACCGCAAAGCGGAAAGTGCGAGTCAGGGTAGAAAATCCAGGACAGGAAGTGAACTGTCAAACGCTGAATCCTGGACGGATCGTGCGATGATCCTGATGTTGTTTTCTCCAGGGCGACCCATTTCACGGCAGCTTTCGTGCCAATCGTGGATTCTTCACCGTCGCTACAGGCAGAAAAACTTGACCCTCTTGTTCTAGTTTCTTGACAGGACTTCCAACTTGACTACGAACTTTTTTAATGAAATTATTTATATAAATATAAAAAATATTATCATTTTTTATTTAGAAACAAAATCCATTCACTATATTATAGAATTTCAAAAAGCGACATAAAAACTTATAAATATTTTGCTTTTCACAAATGAGATAAATTGTATTATAAATATTTTGCTTTTTACATAAGAGATAAATTATGTCATAAATATTTTGCTTTTTACAAAAGAGATAAATTATATTACATATATTTTGTGTATACAAAAGAGAAAAAATATGTTATAAATACTTTGCTTTATATTTACATTTTCATAAATATTTTGCTTAAAATTATAGATATTTTTGACAAAATGTCTTTAACATATTAAGAAATTTTCAACTCAGAAAGGCTCATATTTTGCTCAAAATTATATGGCATTAAAAATTATTCTCACCTTGCAAAATATTGTTAAATATTGGTTAATATAATATTGTACATTATTGTTCAGAATTCTGTGTCACGTGAGTTCTGAGAATATATTCCAAGTATTCGACTGCAAAGTGAAAAATATAGCATCTGTCTCTTTTAATTCTAAGTTGAAGTAGTAAATTTATTTCATTTGGTCTTTACAGAAGTTCACTTTTTGGTGCTTTCATCTTTAATTTTAGTTCATACCTTATTTTATGGTCTTTGATACTATTTGGTAATATTCATCACATTAAAATTAAATTCTGAATCTTTTTTTAAGAAATGAGCTTATATAGGTCTACGGTTTATATAAACATTGAAGCTTTCTATTTTAAGCCTGATTTTAATTCAATATAAATTTAAAGAATTTAAGAGAATATTTTTAAATTCATATTGGACAGTTTATAGTAAAAGATTTATCTGACAACAATTGTTATGCATTCATAAACGTTTTCTACCAAAATTAAGTCATATGTAAGGCATTTAACAAGAATTATAACGGAATTTTTAACACAAAACCATGATAAATTTTACAACGAAGCAATATCACGTTTTAAAGCAGTTAATAACAAGGTACTTGGTAATTTAAGGGCATTTACTTTCTATTTTAATGAGCGACTTTTGATCTGAATACCTGCATATTTGCATGACGTTGCCATTAAGGCTCATCATTGCATTGTTAAATGACTTCTGTATTTATAATGAAGTATTCATACTCTGTTCTTAGAGTAAATGAGCTTTCTATTGAATATATATTAGAAGACGAGGAATTTATTTAAAATTTTAATAAGGACTTGGGTTATAAACTTTCCTATGAATATTTCTATAATTCATATTAATTGGATGCTTTCGATCATTTCAGTTCCACGAGAGTTGCTTATTTTAATCTTTTCAATAAAGTCTTAATGCTTTATCGAGGTATATCGGCTTCATGAGAAAGATGAATTTTGTACTAAGGAAGTTTAATAAGTAATTACGCAATGAACCTGGAACTGCAAAGTTTTAGAACATCCCTCTTTCAAATAGATGTCTTTATTATAAAAGCATGTTTTGAAGGAATTTGGGTGGGAAGTTCCAAAAGTTTTCCCAGAAACTACACCAAAGCAATTCCTTCACAATCCGAGTAAAATCTTTTTTTGATAAATTCCTTTATTCCTTCAAATGTGTCAAGTAACATAATGCAAGTTTCGAATTGAATGAAGATGATAAAAGAGGTATTCTATTTGGATTGCTTTTTCAGGGAACACTGCTCAAGCCAGTGAAACCCCTTCAATATTATTAATATTATCAAACCCCTTCAATATTATATCAGTTTGAGGATATTAAATACGCAATAACACTATATGGAATAATTTATTCTATATAAATTGAGAGATATTTTATTGATTTCATGAAATGTTCAATATTTATTCACTTTGTATTTAATATATACCATTGTCAGCAAATTCAATGTTTTGCTCTCATGACAGAAAATTGATAAGTCTAAACCGAGGATTTGAAGCTCTAATGCAATATAAAAAATCTCAAGAACATCGTTTTGAGAGTTAACTGTTTATATAAAATAATACAAAAGAAATTCCCAAGAAGAAATTTTGCAAAATTTACTGCAGCAGTATTCGGTAATCCGAATTTAAAAGATCGGGCCGTCGAAATTTAGAAAATGCAAATCATTTGAGAATATTCAAATTTTAAATTTTAAAAAAGACAATATATATGAAATATTGTTAGTTTAAAAGAAAATTATCATAGATAACAGCGGATACATCAATATTTATTGAAATAAATTCATACATAAAATTATGCATGAATGTTTATCTCATACATATATTAAAATTGCATATGAATAATGCAATGTATTAATATCGTATTTCCGTCGAAAAATATAAAAAAATTAGGTTGATTTTAAGAAATATCACGTTTTTTGGAGGAAACCTTCGGTAGATATTTGACGTCAATCTGTTTGATTTCGCGTTTTAGTTGCTGCTCCATAAATTATAAAGCATTTTCAAAACATGCAAAGCCTCATTTTCTGATTTTTTTTCTTTTACCTCGTAACATTTGTATTGTCCATAAATTAAAAGAACAAGCTTTTGATTTTAACTTATTTTGGATTTGTTTAATCAATTAAAGCACTCACTGAATTAGTGTAACTCTATCTGCATAAAACTCTCCCTCCGGGGGGGGGGATCTTGAAATGAAGATGAGGTGCTTCGACATGGTGGTTGGATTTCGTCACCCTGGAGGTTACACTAATAGGTGGGAGGTTAGGCTCCTCACATCGACGACGGGAAGTACTTCCAAATGGAAAATTTTTACCTTGGCCGCTGATTGGCCCTTTACATTTAGGGAATTTATCGTGTTCAAATTAATTCGAATTTACAAAGTTTTCTTTCAAGGTTTGCTTTTTAATAAATATGTATATCTATTTTATTAAATTTATAACTATAGTGCTTTAAAAAATATTTTATTTATGCTTTTTCAAACATATTTTAGGGAACTTTTGGCGTTTTAAATAATTTGAATTGTGTGATATAAAATTTTCTTTCTTTCAAAGTTTGCTTTTCAATAAATATAGATATTTATCTTAATAAATTAATAATTATAGTGCTTGAAAAAATATTTTATTAGTGCTCTTTTAAATATATTTTTATTAATTTATCGCTTTCTAATTAATTCGAATGGTATATTAGAAATTTTTATTTATCTACTTTTTTTTTATTTCTTTCAAAATTTTATTTCTGAGTTTTTCTTTTTTTATTTCTCAGTTGTTAATAATTTTGTTTTTACTTACAAAGCTCATTTTAGAACAAAAATATCTAATTTAAAAAATGTAAATATTTGCTTAATATTTTATTGCATTTAATCACCTTTTAATAAATGATATGACGCACAGTAATTCTTAAAATTATAACTTAATAACATTGCTGTTAAATTTTCTTAATTTTCAGCCGTGATCGATTGGATGTGGCAATTTACAGATGCAAGATCCTTTTCTAGGATTTGCTGCACCGAAAACGCTAGTATTATTGAGTGTTTTTTTTTCTTAATTCTGTTCCATAAAATTCATCGTAAAATCTGATAAAACAATAAGTAAAAATATGATAGCCAATTTGAATTTCATTACAAAATTTCAGCTCTGATCGATCTTGTAGTATCAGCCGAGATCATGTTTCTGATGAACCCTTTACAATGAAGACTTTAAAAATAAAATAAACTAATACTTCAGGTTGATCTTTCAAAGAATCTTTAAGGAGTATGTAGTCTAAAACGCGTCGCTTCTGAAGTCGAAAATTTCCAACCTTATCGTAGTGACTGTAGAAGCCGACTGAAACTTTTTAATATTATAAAAAAAACTAAATAATAATAAAAAATGAAAGTATTTTCTCTGTATATACGCTCTTTGATCATCTAATGATTTTTATTAAACTTTCTATATTATCAATACTCTAAGTTCTAATTCATCTCTCTAGTTTTCAATAATCTAAATTATCTACCATTGTAATATAAAATATAAAACGGCAGATCATTCAAAATATCAAATATTAGTGTTGCTATTTAGAATAAATGAGCGTCCCGATTATTGAAACATTCTCTCGTTAATGAAATAACTGATTACTAATGAATGCTAACGTCATGAACAAAAGTCAATTGAATGCTGAAAAAATTTCCACTAATCTCATTTGTAAAATTGTAATTATAATTAAACCCCATGATGCAATTGCTATCATAAATGCCTCACAGGGAAGCAAACAGAAGAATTATTTCTAATTATTTACAATGATACCAAATTTGAGCGAATATTTATTTTTGATTACAAAAATATGCATTTTATTCAGTGAAAACAATATATCGTATTTATTCCATTTATTATATACTCTCAGAAAAAATGTGTTTTCAACAGCTTTATATTAGTTTGGTTTTATTTTTACTAACAATATTTTGCTTCATTTCAATTAAGATAGATTTTCTATAATTTTTCGTACATTAATGGTATTTCATGGCTGGCATTATTGTTGAAAAACAAACAGTGATTTTATTTTTAGCTTATTAATGAATTGTTGTAAAGTTATGAAGTTATACGAAAGATATTTTTAGCCGCACTTTTAATTTTGCCTTTAATCAGAAGATAAGGAAGAAATTTGATTGACCAACGCTTTTCTATTATTATGTTTAACAAAAATAAACATTTCATGACTCTAAATGTAACATGCTGGCAAGGAAATTTATTTTCCAACCTCGACTCGTAAATCTGCGATTGAATGATTTCTTTAATGAAATGATTAAATAAGGGGCTGATTACAAAACTTGAATGAACAATTTTTATCATTAGCCGACGCAAAAAATTAAGGAAGCTGTCTTTCATCAGGATTTGAATTATATGAGGGACAAACGTTTTGGTGATGCATTAAGTGACTTAAAAAAGACAAATTTAATTGATTTTTAAAATATTTCGGCAATTTCTTAAGAAATAAATAAACTCCTAAATATTAAAAATTAGTTAAATGTATATTACGAAGCTGTAAAATATTGAAGTTGCTCACAATCATTGAAAAAAAATTCTTTAGAACCTGGTTCAACCTGTTTCAGATGAAGTATGATATCTCTTATCGAAGGGTATGAGATCTTCTTCCACTAGGTTATTTCTACAATGTATAGCTGGGATCAAATTGAATGAGCAACTTGGACAAGTAGTTCTTTAAAGAAGGAACTGTAGTTTGTGTAAGAAAGCAAACTTAAACTATGCTAATTTCAGAAAAAATCCTATAAATATTTTTTCATAAAAACTTTCATTAATTTGTCTAAAATTTTGTAACTAACTTAATTTTGCGGTGTTTTAATCCTTGTGATGAAATTGTTTATTAATAAAATGCCAAATAAAAAGAACGAAATCTTCGATTGTAAATATCTAGTTATGTTGTGAGAACATTATTTGTCTTAATTAATTTAAAATATTAACCAGTTTAAAGCGGAAACAATCACGAGTCTTCTCTATAGAGCTTTCTTTCTCTCCCTCCCTCCCCCCCTCTCTCTCTATATATATTTAACGATAATTTTTTTAAACTTTCATTTTCAATTTTTCTAGCTGGAAAACAGCTTTGAGGATAATATCATATTTCTTCGCCAGCCTTTTAGAAACGCATCTAAAGTCAAAGAAGCTTATGTAATGATAAAGCCACACTGGTCAAAGCGGGTAAGAATATTTTTTTATCCGTGATTGTCGGAGACATCAAAACAGCATCATGGTCTCACATGATAATTTTAATTCCTGATAAATTGGATTTTGAGTTTATTAAAATCTTTCAATGATAAAGATTTCATTACTTACAAATGCAATCATAAAACATAAAAATCCCCTTTTGTCTAATGAGAAACAGAATTCTTATTTGCTAACGTAATTATGTCTGGTGAATTTAGACATTTCCCTTTCGTATCTCATTGCATAAAAAGAGGAAAATCATTTTATTTATTCCTTTTATTCATAGGCAGAAAATGAAGCAGCTCATTTCCATAACGGTTAGTAGCTAAGATATTTCACTTTGATTTTTCTGCTCTTTGGACTAATGATTACGTATTTCGCCTTTCAGGAAATCATCAAATTCATAATTAGCTTTCTCAAAAATGATTTCCTTCCTTTAAATTCTTCCTATGTTTCAAAATGCGTTTTAATGCTAAAGCATTCATCCCCACTGGAAGAATAACTTATTTAATATTTTAGAAAAACAAAATTATTTTAAACGTAATTTGGAATTCATTTGATAATTATATTTGATAGTTTGAATCCTAAATTCGTAAAAGAAAATGTTCTTAAAAATTTTTATTAGGCGTCTTTAAATCAATCAATAAATTTATTACTGTTCATGCGTAGGTAATGGAATTCCTTGTATGTAATATATTGGAATAAAATAAAGCGTAAGGTTTTAAATTTTATGTATATATATAATATATAAACATTGAAGCTATTTTTGTGCATATTGTAAAATTGAATATATATAAATATAAGGAGAAATTTAAAATAATTATTTTTAAAATGATTAATAATAATTATTAAATTCCTCAAATTAAGTCATATAAAGGAAAAATCTTTTTTTATTATTAAAATCTTTTATATTTAATAATTTAATGAAAAAATATCATCATATCAGATCATAATGAAAAAAATATCATATCATTTCTAAGAAATTATAATGACCATTTTTTAAGAAAGCACTCTACAAAAATAATAGATCCCAACTATATTCATTTATGATATTAATAAACGATGCGTTTTACTTTTAATATTTTTATTGGTTATCATTTGTGTGTGTAGTAGTTATTACAAATATGCAACAAATTACTGTAATAACTCTGAAATATTACATGTTTTATGTTAAAAAGCGTTGAAAGATTAAATCGGTTAAATTATTTATTTAAATACAGTTTTGACTTTTTTAAGGCATTAAATAATATAATAAAAGTCTATAATTTTTCAAACTAAAGCTGGAAGGAACTTTTTTAAATTCAAAACATGAAAAGCAAGGAAAAATCAACTTTATTGTGTTTTGGAGCAATAAGCAGAAAAATTATTATAACTAGTCTCTTAGTTAGATCAGAATTCCTTGTACTGCAAATACTATTTAAATTACAGTAAAAAGAATTTTATTTTTAAAAAAAATACGTAAAACTGTTCTTCACAATTATTCAAAATCGTTACAATTTCTTTTCCTTTATTAAGGCTTAATCAACATTTTTCCATAATTGATCGAGACGCTTATTGATTGTTAAAATCGAGAGAAGAATGGGTTTTGTAGTTACGATGAATCGTTTAATTGTTTATTAGAACATATATAAATAAATCATTTTCAATACACTAAACAAAAGAAAAAAAATTGATATCACTTTCAAATCTATCTTGGCTCATGAAAATGAAAGATCATACAATCTGTATAATATATAAAGCATTTATATTTTAATTAAATTTTAATAAGCAATTGTTTTAAATAAATTTTAAAATAAACATGAAAAATTATTTCCTATAATTATACTGAATATTCCGTTTTCAAATTAACATCTATCCTTACAGAATAAATGAGTATAATATTAATTAAAAATTTGCATCGAAATGTAAAATTTAAAGAATGAAAAAAAATCTATTTCAATTTTAATTATCATAATAAATTTTTCAAAATTTATCCAGAATCTGATGATTTATTGATTGAATTTCTTTAAAAAAAACCAGTTTTAAGCATAAAATTTAAATAAAAAGAAACCAAAAACTCTAAGGTTTAAAAATTTTATTTCTTTACGATAACAAACTAAAATGACGTACGCATAGGGTAAAAGATAATTACATGATTGAAGTAGATACAACATTGTCGGATAAGATCTTTGAAAAAATAAGAAAAAGATTTCGTTCTCTTAATTGAACTATGCTTTTCCTTTATGTCATTCTTTCACTAATTAAAATTTCTGAAAACGAATATTCAGTTACCATGGAAACAGACCTCAGCCAGTGAGAATAATAATAAAGAAACTTGCACAGAACCTTCTCTAATGATATCAACTATGCTTAAGAAAATTTATTTATTAAAACCATTGTTTAGTAGAGAGACTTGAGGTTTTTGTGTATTTTGTAGTTGGAATTAATGCGTTCTTTCTTGAATATATAATTTTCTTATCTATCAGATTTAAATGTAATGAGAAATGAGACACAAAAATGATTTCAAGTTTTCTCGGAAAAGAAAATTCCATTTATTTTAAGCAATGAAACACCAATGCATTTTGAATCTGTTATTTTATTTAAAATGCTATATATATATTTTTTTTTCATCTTGCCTTTTTTTTTTTGGAAATTCATATAAAACCTCCGACCAAAAGAAGATAAAACTCATGGATGACAAATAATTTTGAAATACATATTGTATCGTTATAACTTAATGCGTTTTCAAACGTAACATTTTATTATTGTTGTTCACTCAATGCACAAAAAAAATAAGAATTATGCGAAAATTCCAAACTAATACAAATTATACATATGTTACACTAACTATAAATTGCATTACATTTACTTAACTAAACAGGGACCTTTATAAATTGTATTATTTTCTTCTGGATAAATCAAAACATTCAATTTAAAAATGTGCCTGGAATTCAGAAGAGAGTCAATCATCAAAATAAATCAATTAGGCATTTATCTCTTTTCGACCTTTCTTCTCTGGTTGTCATGCCAATTGCTTCGAGAAATTCTTTTTCAACGCTAAATCGATCTGTTTCTACGTGGTCAGCCTAAATGATGGCTCTTTGTGAGAATCCTCTAACTCGCAGTTATCTTAGGGATTTTCTTCGGAATGGAGATGTAGGAGATCTAGTTTCTGGGCCAATAAAATCACAAAAGTTTTCAGGACAAAAGAATATTCAGTAAGACCCCGCTTAACGCGGGGGATACGTTCCATCAAAGTAGAGCGTAATGCGAAACAGCGCTAAACGAGGCTATCTTTACATGTAAATATTGGGGTTAGGGGAAGATGGCTAGACAATTGGTTAGGTATTAAATTTTAAAAGTATGTTTTTTTTTATAAAAATAAAACCAAACATTTATTTCTTAAAGCCCAAATTAATACCACATTATTATTTCTTGCAAAAACAAAAACAAAATATAAATAACAAAACGAATATTCTTTAAAAAAAACAAATAAAATTCTAAGTCAGTCATATTTAGTTAGCCTTCCGCGTTTTCAGTGTTCTGCCTTTTTGTGACAAAAGCATCTAATGTTGTTTGCCCTTTTTTTTGCGTTGTTCTCTTAAAAGTTCTTCATAAAGTTCTTCTGCAGTTGCCGATGACAGTATTTTTTTCTTCATTCTTCATGATGGTCCTTATTGTTGAAGTTGGAATATTCAATGAAGCACTAATTAGAGTTTGTCGTTCACCAGAATCTAATCTTCTTATGACTTCCATTTTTGTTTTGAGTGAAATGCTTTTTTCTGGTTGCTTTCTTTTCTTTTTCATTATCACCCATAGTAAAAAACTAAAGCTCAAAATATTTGACATTGTAATATAGTATTAAATATGTAAATTAATACCTACTTACAATAATGTCAACAAATGTTTCCAATAATAAAAATATGTCTGTACAATACCGCACCAAACAAGAAATACAAGTACACTCTTTCGGATATGTATTTGATACCTATCGCTGCATAATATTTCGGGGGAATCCCCGTATGCCGCGAGCGATTTCGTGGAATCCCCGGGTTGAAATAAAAGAGCGCTAAACCGAAACAGCGCTAAACGAAACAGCGTTAAGCGGGGTCTTACTGTAATGTCAAAGAGGAAAATTTCGGACACCACGGCTTGCTTTTCATTTTATAAAAAAATGAGTAGCGACAATGAAAGGGATGAGAAAATCGAAGAAAAACAAATCTATCTCAAAAATCAAAGACCGTTTGCTCCATTTGCTGAATTTTGAAAGAAATTCTTTTTTTTAAATCTTAAATCTCGTCTCTCTTTTAAAATTGTCAAGCAAACTGGTTTAGTTTTCTGAAAACTTCATATTTTTAACGGCGTTAGGACAGTAATCTGTATTTGAAGATCAGATGCCTGTAATATATATATATATATATATATATATATATATATATATATATATATATATATATATATATATATATATATATATATATAAATAGGGGAGACGCGAAATAAACTGTTTGATAGTTTTGAGAAGAAAACATCTTTCGGTTTTTCCATCTGCTGTATGAATATAATTTTGCACTGTCTCTAAATTTCCATGTAAACACTTTGAATTGATCAATATAAATTATGAGAAACATATTTTTAAACGCCATCATCAGTTGTTGCAACCATTCAGGAAAAATTTTATCAGGAGAAACTAAACATCAGAAGAACTGGTATAATAATAATGTATATGTTTTCGCAAATGACAGCTATAACCGTCTGATTTATATAAAACGTCAACCATAGCAGTCATTTGCTATGGAAAGAATAAATAAATGCCTTAATGAGCAAATGGCAATTACAACGTACAGTATTTTTGATGGAAAAACAATGAATAATATGTAATAAATGTAAATTCCAAACATACAACTCAGCCTCCTTTTCATATGGAGATCATAAACAATTGAAAAAAGGTAATCGTAAAATTAAAAATGTTCGGCAAGGTATTAACACTACAATAGCATTGAATGTCAATAGAAAATGTAAGAGTATTTAATTGCTAGTTAGCAATTAATAGAAATTTGATTGTTAATCACTGATTTCCGGCCTATTTTTATTAGTTAATGCATTTTTGATTTAAGGCAAATTAGAAATGCATTTTAAATTATCCAAATATTTTAACTTTTTTTGGAAGAATTATCAGCATTATAAGCAGAAATTTTTAAACATGGCGTCATTACCTTCTCAGAAATCTACATTTTAACCAATTCTAAGATATTTAACTTTTCATGCCAATGCTTCTGTTTTGTTTCTTCATTCACAGCTATTCTCTGTTAAGCACATTATTATTTGCCCCGATTATTATACGATATTCAACAATGAGGTATTGTCCATTTACTCTGTGCCATATTTCACTCTTTCGTATTTAGATTTAGTTATGAATTACACTAATGATGAAACATTTCTACAGATAATTGAAATTTCCATTTAATATACTTTTTAGTTTACTTGCAAGTAGTTTCTGTGTTTTTCAATGTCTGCAACACTTGAAAAGAAATGTAAAATCAAATTTTGAATTAGTTTTTTTTAAATATTTTTGTTCAACAATATCTCAAGATTTTTTCAACATGACATCTGGCTGATATCATAACCAAAAGGAGAATATGTACATATTTAGCATCTCATCATGGCTGAAAATAATTATCACTCGAGTAAAAGGTAAATAAATTGGCTTCTTATTATTAAACCAGTTTTTTTTGACGAGTCATCGAAAAAGTACAACATTTTACGTTATGACGAGTTTATTCAATGACAATTATTATATTTACATAATAATTGTGTACTTATTATATAATTAATTATTTATTTTTTTATATAGTACTAGTTTTTTCCGCGACTTCGTACACATGGAAAAACATACAATAAACCTAAAAACATTTTTTTAACAATGCGTACCTGAAATAAAGTAAAATCGCTAATCAAGCCCCTATTTCTTTGAAATCAAATCAAGTCAATTTCACTTATAGTTTGAGATTAAAGTAGTTACTACAGTGTTACACACATTTTTAAAAACTTTTAATTAAAAGGAAAACAATGTTATCACCGATTATAACTGACTGAAAATACATGAATTTTCAACGCCAGTTGGAGTAACGCAATACAGATTAGAAATGTTCAATTTCTTTTTTTTTCTGCTATATTTTAATTTAAAAGTACTTTAAAATGAATTCTAAAAATATATTAATTAACAATGCTTTATTTTAAATGCACTAAACACTAAAAAATAAATAAAATCCTTTAAAATAATCGGTTAAAAACATGTTCAACCTAACCGTATTAATGTAGTGAAATAACAAAAAGGTGTCTTACTAAAAAAATTGAAGTCATGAAGATTTTTGTTGGAAAATTGAGAAAGTGTCGTTTTATACTATTTGCTGTCTATAAAACTTTTAAGTTTGTCTTAACGAAAATATTTTTTTAAAAATTACAAGAATTGGTCAAGCCGTTCCTGAGATTTAAGTTTAGCCCTTTATTTGGTGACTCATTTTTATTTATATAGATATATATGTTTATATATTATATAATATATGACATAATATAGTATTTATCTAATATATAAGATATAGAAACAATTAACTGTTTAAATCTAACATCTGAATAAAGGACAAATGATCGTATTTTCTAAAATAGGGTTCATTATTTCTATTAATTATTTCCTAAAATCGTAATCTTGTCATTTCGAAAAAATAGTCAGCATGATTTCTCCAATCAACTCTTGGGTTTATCTGCCATTCCGAATTCGCCAGCCATTAGGATTCTAGTTTTCACTCTGAGTTGACTTCACATCCTCCATTTTGAAAGACGCATTTATCAAACACTTGTCCGGCGAAAAGGGTTGGCTCCGCAGTCCTTTAAACGCTTCCATTTGTAACTATAACTGTTATTCACAGATGCTCTGCCTCTTAGCCCTTATGTGTAGCTATTATTTGACAAAGAAATGCGGCATTTTAAAGGTTGAGCTTCAGACGAGGGAGAACATTCCATGAACAATCTTTTGATGTCCGAGAAAGTGAAATCATTATTTTGAGCACTTACTCTGCTTTTCATGTAAAACCCATTAAAAGGCAAGTGTAAAATTTAATTTCAATATTGGGGAATTTTAATGACTCTATTTCCAGTTAAAAGTGTAATCGTTTTCAAAAGAAGGAATATATTAAGAATTTTTTTATTCATTAAAAAAAATAAATGAACTTTAAAACAAATGTAATAACAATCGAAATATAATTTTTAAAATTCAAATTATTTTTTCGGTTTTAAATTTGTATTTGATTATAACAAATATTATAGAATTTTGAAATAAATATTTTCAAAACCACTGCCACATGGAGTTAATGTTCTGGAAAAAAATTAGTTTTATTTTATTAATCTCTCAACTAGCTAACTGTTCTTAATGTACTAAGAAAGTTTTTTAGCTCACTTCTGAAGTTTCCAAAGCTCGCCGTAATAAAACGTTTAAAATTATTGTGAGTAATAATTAAAACTCACCTTTTATAAATAATTATTCAATAAAAAAATATCATTTGGGTATATAATTAAAATAATGTTTTGTATTTCTAGATTGGACAAAATGGTCAATTAATTGCTAATCTTTATCAAATATTTTAATATTACTCTAAATTGTCACTCAAATTCCTATTATCTTCAGGTTCCAATACAATTTATTGTATTATTATTACTAGAGTCCTTTCCCTACAACAGATAATTTTTGTAGAAAAAATCAATTTATAGAAAAATAATGAATAAAAAATGCTTTGCCTTTAATATATATCACTTTGCAGTCAATCGTCTGTTCTAAATAAACTTTAATCCTTAAATCCACCTAAAAATCTTAAACTTTCAAAATAATATCATTATAAATCATATATCTTTTAGGCAATGACTTTAAATTTTGTAAAACAGAAGAAGAAAATCATACCCAAATTGCTGTTAACATTATTGATATGTTTCATTGAACTCTTCAAAGTTCACATATTTATCATATTATAATTTAAATTACAATTACGATGATGTTACAAATAAAATTATTGTAAGTTAGACTAAGCTTGCCAATTCCAAAGACTATGTTTCCGGCCTTTTTTCGAGAAAGTACAAGTATTCAAAATGTGTTTAATATAAAATTAATTTTTCCCCTTTATTTAGAAATAATTTACATCTGCAATTCACAAGCACTTTTAAAATGTTGGCAAATTCTTCTGTTTCCAGTGAGTTGCTTCTCAACTTTCAATTCACTCCAAATCTTTCTCTACTCCTATCCAAACCCTTTATTTATGTTTCTAAGTTTTTTTGTTTTCCGGGCTCCTGTGCCCCTAATTATTTTCCTTGTGTCCTTGAGTTCTGTTTCACGTAAGGTGTTACTGAAAACACTCAATAGATCTTTTCATTTTGAATCAAATCCATTGCTTTTATTTGTGAAAGAATCCCACAAATTTCTTTAAATTACGTCAAGTACTCAACAGCCTCACCGGGCAGACGCATTACTGTAACGCCACATTATTGTTAAAGTAGTTTTTAAAAATGGGGCGATTCATCATGCCCCATAGATTCCTTTTATTATTATAAAATACATACCTATTTTGTTAATAGCAGTATATATATTATACAATGAATATATATTATACAATATATATACTGCTCTTAACATATTTTCTAGTTAAGCAACTTTAAATTGCAAAATGTAAGGATTTTTCCCCTGGAAAATCTACGCAAGCGAAATGCTTTATTTAAACAGTTTCACTCCTCAATTATAATAAATCTTCAAACCTTAAAAGCAAATCTTAATTCCCCAAAAAATCCTTAATAACAAAATTGATAAAAAAATATTCCTATCTTGTCAATGATTGAAATATTCTCGAACAAAAATTAAAGCTAACTGTATTTTCAGAATTAAATAACAATGATTAATAAGTTACTGGAAATAGTCATGTTCATTTTTCTTTTGTGCATTTCTTCTTTGTAGTTATTTTTCTGTAAAAAATTTTTTCATTAACGCAACAATAGAATTTGAAATAATGTTGACCATTTTCCTCAGCAAATAAATGTGCAAAAAACAATATATTTATTAATTCTACATATAAAAATATTAACTGGGTGAATTAAAGAGGTTCTAGAGGAAGGGCCTACATTGAAAAATTAAGTTCTCAAATTACGTGTTTTCTATTGGTAAAATCAAATGAATAGCAAATAAGATTTATAAAAAGAAAAATGATGAATTAAAAAATAAAGATATGATCGCAAATTTCAAGGTATCTCGTGAGAAAATTATTATTTAATTTATTTCTCTCTCTCTCTGTATATATATATATATATATATATATATATATATATATATATATATATATATATATATATAAATTTTTTAAACTTTCATTTTTTAATTTTCTACCTGGGAAACAAAGTTTTGGAGCTCGATCTATTTTGAGATGAAACAACAGATATGATACCATATTTCTTCAACCTTTTATATACTTATCTGCAGGCAAAATATATATAGGGAGAGTGTGAACTAATATTAGGAACAGAAAAAAAAAGGAAACAACGATGCTTTCGAACTACTTATGGTAATCAGAACTATTTCATTGGTTTATTGATGATTTGTTTGATAAATGTATTTTTGTGAAGCCACTTGAAATCTATTCTTGTGGAGTTCATCATCTAAAAAATGTAAAATTTTAAGTGTTCCTACTACACAATTAAGAACAGAAACTAAATATAGTTTAATTGTATTATCTGGATTTTTTTGATTTACAGATAAATTAAATGCCATGTGTTTCTTTCCTCATCATCACGTGAGTAATTACCTGAAAAATCCCCAACTTTTTACCTATGAAAATAAGTGTAATCAATTTTATATAACGTTTTTTCCTGCATTACATACGTTCGCAAAAATGTTTGCGTTCAAATATGTTGTTTTCAGTTAACATTTTACATTTATTATATTTTAATGACTTTTTTAAGAAACAGTAAAAAGTTTGTAACTATAATTTATAATGAAAATCGTTATTTTTTCAAATACGCTTGGATGTGCTACGTTCCTGAAAGTATTAATTAAATTAACTCTGTATTTTTAAGTCTCCGATTTATTAGAATGAAGTTCCGATGTAGAAAACACATTAATTAGAAATTAAAAAAAATCTGAAATATTATTAAAAAATCATTGAAAATATATTACAATACTCTATGTTTATAAACATGAAACAAAATCAAGTTAAATAAAATAATTTTAAAAAACTGTGCATATTCTTTTGATTATTCTCAAATGCAATCAGTTTCAAAGAAAAGAAAGTGGAAAATTATTAATGAAAAAAAGTATATTTTAAAAAATATTTTTCATCTAAAGTTTTTGTAGGGTAAAGATAAACTAAAGTGACGTTTCGAAAATGAAAAGAGCAAAAGTTAACAAAAAAAAAGATATGAGCTTTATTACCTTGTCTAAATAACCTTTATCTTCAAATTATGTGACATCTTTAATATCTGTAATTATTAAACTGAACCTTTTTGATAAAAATTGCGAAATAAAGATAAAAAGGTGAATTCCGTAGCTAAACAAAGCTTAAAAACTGGTAAAAAGTTTAATTATGTAACTGAATATAAAATTATCTACGTACTTTTTCCTTTAATAGTTTTACAGCTAGGAATAAAAATGAAGCAAAACTATAGCTGAGATATTTAAAGAAATTAGATAATTTTTGTAACTTAATCTAGTTTGAAATACAAGAAGCTTATGTTTCATTACGTGTTTATATTTATATTTTTTGAAAAGTGAAAACAAAATCTTTCAGTCACATTTTCATTAAAACAATAACAAAAATTTAATGTTTGATTACTTTTCTATTATCATGTGAAAACATTATATATATATATATATATATATATATATATATATATATATATATATATTAATTAATTAATTAAAATAATAACTTATAAATAATAATATACTCACATGATGATTTGAAATTTAAGATAAAAGAATTTATTTTTATTTCATTTTTATAGACAAATTTATAAATTTTATATTGTATGCCTTTATTTAGTTCATTTATGTGCTACAATATTTCCATGTTTTGTATTAACATTCAACCCATATTTCTTATAATTCAAAACTTAGTGAAATGAACATTCCTTTGTAAAAAAATTACTTCCTCTTTATAGAAACATTATGATAGTAAATTTCATATTCGTTTATTTCTTAGGTTTCCATTATCTTACATATAAATAATTGCTTTATTAGCTTTTCTGATGGTGAATTAGGCCCTAAATTTTACATATATAATTTTGGTGATAAAGTCATATGCTACACTTTATGCATACATATATATGTATTACCTGGAAGGAACTTCTGAATTGGTATCGTGCCTGCATCAAGTTCGAAAGAAACTGCTGATAATTTAAGTTTAAAAGAAATCAGAAATCCACTCAGTCGTTAGCATCTAGAGTTAGATTTCATAGAAATCAGTATCTTCACTTTGCACACTTTGTTATAGTTTAGGAATACTCAATTTCTAATCCTACTTTTCTTGCCTTATTGAAAACAGAGAGTAAAAATACCATTTTTTTACCATACTATTATGCAATCTGACATAATTTATATTAGAAAAAAAAGAAATTCCTGAACTTCAAAAGCAAATTTTTTTATTTAAACATTGGGAAAGTAAACAATATTTATATAAAAAATATGCATCTCAACTTGTTGTTTTTACAACAAAAATAAAAGCGTTGTATCTATTTAGATAAAATTCCCTTGTACTAACTTCATTTCCTACTCAATATCCGTAAATCTGCCCCATCAATCTTGTAGATAAAAACACAAATAAATTAATTAAAGAACTTCTATCAGAGAACAAGAAATTTGAAAGGATAAGTTATATCAATGACTCTTCGATCCGCTCGAAGACACTCGAATAAATAATACCGAATGATCGGACAGCCATCACAGCAACATTGACAGGAACTGTGGTTAAACTAAGAAGCATTACCGGTCACTGTAAAACCATTCCCTTAGGAAGTAAGACCAGCCATCGATGGGAAGAGAAAATCCCCAACCTTTTTGTGTACTTTCTAAGGTGGTGGGATCCAACAATAATGCATCGTCAATTCAAGGTGCCCCCCTCCGGCCTATAATTTTGAAAGAAAAAAAATCTCAATACTACAAAAATAATAATTTATATTCATTTTCAGGGCTGGAATTCCAATCATACAAATAAAAAAAACTAAAGAAACAGTTCTAGAATTTATTCGGAACAGATTAATGTGTAGTTTTTAACCTTGGTTCTAGGCAGTCTAGTCCGGATTTAAATTTATGTTAAAGCTGATCAATACCTAGTAACATTAAAAATTGTTATTAATTAAACACCTGGGAAAATAAAAGGAGTTTCTGTTACAGATATCTGGGAATTTAATCTCAATTGTTGTTGAACTCATTGTTTACTCAACGAAAACTGAGGTAAGTAATCTTTTGAAACAGCCGTTTCCTTTAGGAACTGAAATAGTGATAAATGCTGCAATATTTTTATCTGGGAGACTGTCCCTTTGTACTTGGATAATTATTAAAAAATAATTTTTTAAATATCTTTTAACAATTCATTAATTTAAAGGAAATATAAAACAAATCTCAGTATTGCTAAAAACGATATAAAAATTCTTCTTGTTTTTTTAGTAGTATAAAAAAATTAATTAAAAAGGCTTTATTGTCCGTATTGAGAACAGAAGTTAAAAATAATAAATGTAAATGTATTACTAAACAATATCCTAAAATGTATTATTAAACATGTCCTAAAATTTGTTTGAACTTATTCAAAATCTACGGATATTAAAACCACATGTTTTCAATAAAATAGCAATGGAAATACAGACTATTCTGTATCTTTTGTTTTGGAATTAAAATCTAACATCAGTGGAAATGACAGAGTATTCTACGAGAAATATCTTTTACTGTGAAATTCCAATCTAACCCTAATGAAAATGGCAGAGTATTCTATGAGAGATACCTTTTGCTGTGGAGTTCCAATTTCAGTGACTTTTAAATTACATGTTTTTATAATAAATGGTTGAACCCCAGCCAGACATAGTTTCCATTTGCAGATTTCAATTATGATAAATGCCGTGATATTTTTATCGGTAAAAATGATCTAACCTTGGAGAATTCATGCATAATATTAAAAAAAGAGAATATTTTCAGAAGGCATTGGTTTGTGGGAAAATAAGATAAATCTCAATAACACGCCAAACGACACATAAATCCTTTCTCATCTCTGTCATTCCATCAGTATAAAAAAAAAAGAGGAACAGATAAGCAAATAAAACAAGCGAAGGGAGTAGCCGTCACAGCTGTACCTACAAAACAACAAATGAAACACGACGCATGATTGAAAACGCTACTGAAGGCGTGATGTGAAGAAAGTAAAGGGAAAAGAAGTATTGTCAATGTTTTCAGACAAATAGCGAAAAGATTAAAGTGGGGGAAATTCAGCCCAGTTGGTATTTTATCTTACTTTCGTCCTTTCAAAAAATGAAGCATTCTTTCGTTTTTCCAGTTTCCAGATATTTCGGAAACCCTGGATGGAAACACAGGCAGTTATTGAAGCTATGAAAAATAACTTTTGAAAGATTTTTATATTGTCTTCAGTTTTTCTCGTGTGTGTTTTAAAAGTTCTAATACTTTCAGTGAATTCAATTTTTATTTTGTTCTTTATAAACCCGAAGAAGATTAGTTAGTAAATCTTACAATGTTTCAAAAAATTCGACTCAAAAGCAATATTTCTTGAAATAAAATTTTACGATAGTGTAGTAAGGAAAGCTGACCTTTCAATTATAAATTCAAACTTGCAGCTTTAAAAATAAACAAATGAGTTTATTTATCTGTTACGTTTCTCCACACTCAATGAATTAATTACAGTATTTTTTTATTACTTAATTTTGTAATCATGGGGATAAGGCATTTTTTTAGAGTAAATACCCATTATGTCTTGGCTTGTATAAAATTAAATTTCTGTTAACTTTCCAAAATCGTCCTTTCAAGAATCGTCAAACATTTCCAGAGTGGCGAAAAATATTTCAATGCCATGCCGAGTCCAATTACTTTTCCGATGATTGGCTTCGTAAAATTTCTAGTACTTAAATCTGGATTTTTGCTCTTATTATATTTTTGTAATCACGTATTATTTAAATGTTTAAATTCAGTGCATAGGAAATTTTTCCTTACGAGTGAATGTTCTATTTTCTATACATTCTTATATAAATTTATTTTCTTTAGACCGTAGATTCCAAAACATTTTCTAACTCCAGAGTCCATTTTCCCACTATCCTACTATCGGAAATATTTTTTACAAGTTATTAGACAGTCTTCGTATAATGTCAATAAAAAATAAAATAAAAAATAATTACGATCAAATAAAAATTCAATTCAACAAATATTAATTAGCATATTCAACGAGATAGAGGATTATATTAATCTCTATGCATTTTATGAAATTACGGAGTTAATTTGAAACTAGATATGTTTATCGACAGTAATTATTGAAAATCCGGGTTTGCTTGGATAAAAATTAGAAAATTGGATTATTTTTCGGTAATATCTAGCATTTAAAAGTAATTATTGTCATTTGTTTGATTTCGTGCTATTAACTTTCCTTTTAAATACGTTCATTTTTCTGTCAATCCCATGAAATTGCACTTTATTAAGACCGTTTGTAAACAGATTCATGTCTATTATTAAATGTGTGCAAATAAAATGTTGGATCCTAATTAGAAAGGACATCCTGAATATATTAAATCATATTTGTTTTAAATAAGAATTGTTTATTGAATTAATAATATAAACATTGTAAAATATCATAGAAGACATTTCCTTGTATTTACTTTTTTGAAATATCAAATTTCGTAATTATTTTAAATCAAGCAGACACGTGATGAAAATTGAATTTTTCTAGGTTAAATTTGAAGCGATTGTAAGCTTGTTTTTTTAATAGGAACTTTTATCAATGTGATGGCAACCCGGCGATGTAAGCTGTATTTTTAAACATGAATGCATAACATGCTCGTGAAGGTTAAATTTTATTTTTATTTCCCACGAAATAAATTGTTAGAAAATATGACTAAAATACTTATAATCCATTAAAAATTAAAACCTTTAATGGGTTAAAACAGTGGTGAAACTGAAAAATATTTTTTTAAAAAAAACTAGATGATGTAATAACCCATAATTTTACAGTAATAATTTCGTAAATAATTGTGGAAAAAGTACAAATTTTATAAACTTTTAATAAATAGGAAATATATTTAGAATTTAAATAAATTCTCCCAAGGTGCATATTTATACACTCCAAAATATATGTGTTAAGTTTAATGTCTCCAAGTCAAACGGTCCGACCTGTAGGGAGCCGACACGCATGCACTCACATATATGTACTTTTATTATAAGTAAAGATAAAGAATACAAAAAGTAAAAATGTAAAAGAAATGTAAGTTTAAGTGTGGATGTAGTCCGCTAATGAAAGATTTGATCATAAGGGAAAAACAATTTAAATAAAAAAAATAGAAATTATACATATTTTGTTGATTAATTGAATAAATGGATTGAATATCGGAACATTTGAATAGTAAGGAAATTATATTAACTGCAAATTGAATGATGAAAATGGACTATCGCATGACTTTTTTTTTTTCTTTTTTTCTTTTCTTTTTTTTTTTTTTTTTTTTTGTTTTTAGATAAGGCTTTGACCAGAGGCATGAAAACAAGACTAAAATAATTAGTGATTGTAAACTGCACCTAGGGTAAATCCGCAATATATTTTCTAGATAGTCGTAAGTTTTTTGTTAAGTGCATATTGTTCTTTTTTGTTTGTAAATACATATTTATTTATTGAACTCCACTCAGCGCCCTTCTATACAGTTGATGGAATTATATTAATGGATTTTATTTGCATCTATATATCAAAGAATTGATAGGCCTTTCCCCTGGAGAAAATGTAGCAATTTTCGATTCAATTCGTTGAATAATTTTTATCTACATATATTTTGAAAACAAGAAAACGTTTCTGAGTCGAGAGCTCTGTTGAAAGATAGATTCGCTAGGAAAACAAATTTGGAAATACTCATATGAATCAGCCATTAGAATTTCATCGTATAAGTGTTCTAGTGGCGTTAAAAAAAGTTTTCAACAATTGCTCTACAAAATACGAACTCATATTAGAAGTTTAGAATCATTAGGAATTTAATCAGTTACGTTCAATAATGTAACAAACGAAAAAGAATCACTTCCTATTCAACACGTCGATCATTCGAATTGGACCAAGGTCAAAGCGTAGAATGAGTAAGTCAGAAATCCTGCTGCGAGTGAATTATTAATGTATGATAGCAACACCCTTAAGCTGTGTCTTTTCTGTGATGATTCATCACATTTAAGCATCGATTGCGCATGTGGTAAAAGTTTGTCACATGAAAAGTCAGTACTCATTAAAAAGCGG
Organism: Argiope argentata; assembly: GCA_026289955.1. Taxonomy (NCBI): domain Eukaryota; kingdom Metazoa; phylum Arthropoda; class Arachnida; order Araneae; family Araneidae; genus Argiope; species Argiope argentata. Next base: position 786,652 of record JAOUZG010015269.1, on the reverse strand, counting down.
TCTTGTTTTTGCTGTGTTCAGCATGGGCATGTCAGTTCTTAATGCAGGGCAGAGATCACATACGCCATTTGTTTGAAGAGGCATTTGATTTTAATGTGTTCAGATGAAAATTAACTGTGAGTTAATGAGAGATCAAATCCAAAAGAAAAGACTGAAAACATAACGCTTGGGAAGTAAGTTGCTCGAGGGAAATTTATCTTCAAATTCTGATTGTTCACAATCATTAAAATAATTTGGAGCATTTATTTAATAAGGGTAAATATTGACATGAACACTCAGAGTTCATGTTTCTAAATTTATAGTTAGAAAAATGAAACTTAAGGGGTTGAGAAAGGAATCCATAAGTCATGATTTATTGGCTGAATTGAACATGCAGAAACACTTAAAAGGTATCGCTTTGGACTGTCGAATGGTGATAGAAGCTATATCTTTGAATAAGATGTTCTCGATGAAAAGAAAATATGTATTTTCTTTACCTAAAATGAATGATACTAGTTACTTGAACATTTAAAATATATGGGAAAAATATGTCTATATGAAAAAAATTCCTATTGAAATTCATTTGCTCATTGGAGTTGATTACGCCTGTAAATTGTTAATGGAAAATATAAATTATATTTCAGAAAAATATTTGTTGTAATCATGGGATAGACTATAATTGGTAAGTCAGATGCTATAAATACAGAAATAATTCACTGTTTTTATTTTCACTGCATGTCAATAATACTAAGATGACAGATCTCTAGAATTCAGATTTCTTGGAAATTAAAGATTGTAGTACAAAGTGTACTAAAACTGAAATCCGAGAACTTTCTTTAGAACATTTCAGAGAAATGTTTAGTTGAGATTATACAGGTAGATATAAGGTAAATCTACCCTAATTAGATGTGCATCCGCCTTTGCCTTCTAATAAAGAGTAAGTCCAAAAAAGGCGTAAATCCACAGTTAAATCCCTGAAATCAAAGAATCGATTAAATGAATATCTTGATGTTTTTAATCAGTGAAAAATTGAAGGTATCATTGAGCAATTTAATACAGATATGATTAACCTTAAAGGTCTAGGGATAAATTATTTGTCTCATTGAGCAATTTTTAAAGACAACTCTTCTACTAAAGTGAGATCTGCATTTGACGGACATCTTATTAAAGAGCTAAGAAATTTTAGCTAGTAAAAACCTTTCCAAGTGCTCTCTGCAAGAAACCTCTGCTGAATTTCGATTAAATCGATCAAGAATTGCGCAGTGTG
>JAOUZG010015269.1:768354-785306 GCA_026289955.1 Argiope argentata | reverse complement strand
ATATATTCAATTAAATATAGAGGGAGATTATTACTAAATTAAATGGGTGTATTTTAAATTTATGATAAGAATAACTTTTTACACAAAATACAATAAAAGTATTTTCCCACTTTGAGGAGCATAATTTTCCTTTTTTTAAGTGGTTGAAGAATTAAAAAAATATTTAATTCAACTCTTGCTTTTAATTTTAAATATCTTGCTTTTAATCCATTCCGCACACTTCTTGTTAATTTTTTACAAAATTCCTTATTCTACTGAAATGGGTAGTTATCTATTTTAATATAGACCGAAATAAATTATATTTACAGAAAGATATTGTTTCTTTATTTTTGCCTGCCAACAGGAAAGTACATTTGTCTTACAATTTTTCACTTCAAGTAACGCCAAAGAAAATTTACTATCGTTCTCTAACGCTAACTTTCCTAGGTTCAGCCATAAAATTTTTATGCTTTGATTCATGTATACGATACATACAGCTGCCAAGTATTTTTTCCTTCGCTACTGTTCTAGAAGCGATAAACATATTTCATCGTTAATTTCCAAGGGCTTGTTCTAGACTTTATCTTGAATTCTAATAATGTGTTGTGTAATGTATATGATATTTACATCAAATGCATAAAAATGTAAAACATTTACTAAAAAATTACAAAAAATACATTATAGAGAATTCTTTGAAGAAATATTTCTATCTAAGACTTGAAATAAATTCTATTTTGGGAATTTTTCGGTATATATTAAAATATTCTCTTTGATTACATAATTTATATGTTACGGCAAATGTGCTTAATCCAGAATATATTCACAATTCCTCACAAAATCTATGGTGAATTTGAATATTCTTCAGTAATTATATATAATCCCCAGTTTATTACATTTACAGTATTATGTATACTTGAAAACAATCTCGCGATTTTTAGATTTCCGATGCGTTAAAATTTAATGTGTAAATGAGGAAAGGTAATAAGTATAAAAATAACTGAAATTATATAAGGATACGAGATAAAAATTGTCAATCTTTCCCGGGTGAATCAGGATATTTGCGGAACTAAAAAAATGATTATGATTCTTTATAAGTGAAATCTATTTTTGCTCTAAACACTATTTTGAATATCTTGCTTTTATTTCTTATCCTTTTCGGTTTTTTTTACTTTGTCTCTCTTAAGATTACAAAACTTGGTGGATAAAAAATATCTCAAAACATTTTTAAATTCATCAAATAAAGTGTTTTCTTTTTAACTTTTTGTAGCACTTTCTTTCATGATTGCTTTAGCATGCTGAAGCATTTAGCACTTTTATTCATGATTGTATTTAACATTTACTTTCTTTATATTTCTACATTTTATCATTATTTAGAATTTCTCTAAATCGTAGTATAAGTTAAACTAATAAAATAAATCAACTAATTTTTCATCATAATATTTTATGAGGAATGATTTTGGTAATTGTACTTTCATATTTTAATAAATTTGTATGTGTTTTTAGTCTTTCTTTTCCCATTTACATGGAGCAGTATGCCCAAGTGTTGTTTTTACATTAGTATACCATACAAACCAAGAAATATCTGATGGTTGTCAGCTTGTTTTACAATGTATCACTCTGTATTCATGGCTTCATAACTATTCAAGTCTCTCTTCTTGGGGTTCCCAAATGTGTGAATCCTCTGAAAAACTGCTTCTTCCTTCACAGCTGCCGCGACAGTGGAGATCCTTGGAATGATTTGAGAATGACCGTCATTTCAGCATTTTTTAAAAATCCTTTTCCTAGACTAATCAAACTTTAAATGACATCTCTGAATCCACCAATAAAACTGGTTCGAGTGCTCTTTAACTTATCCAGATATTGTTTCTGATCATGATTCCTTTTATTCGCTTTTGGTACTGTCGATTTCACCTAACAGTATATATCGGATTTATCTGTTCTTATAACTTTTTACTCATTAGCATACATGATGATATATTACTTACTTATATTTATACAACTAATGTTATTCAATTTAAAACGCTTTTGTAATATATCTTAAATATATTAAATTGAATAACTTTCTCATAATGTCACTTCATTCACAATAGAAAAAGTTGCAAATTTGATAAACTCATTGCATTTAGAGAAAAAAACACAATAAACATATATACATTTTTGAAAAAAGTAAAAGCCATTACATCTAATTGTGACTATGTTTGATATTTTAAAGATACTATTTTTGTTCACCTTAATTAATATGGAGGCAATATTCTATCTATGAATTTAAAAAGGTATGAAGTTACATACATTTTATGATATAGCTGTTCTTATTTTTCTCCGTGATATCTACTATAGTAAACGTATGATGAAGAATCATTTATATTTATTTGAAATTAAGCTTAATATAGCATAATAGAAAATGTTAGATAGCTATTTGAATAGTAGACCAATCTATGAAAATTGCTTTTTATCTAATCCATACCATTTTAGAGTACTAAATTCGATTACTAAAGTTTGTTTGAATGTCTTTTGTAGTCTTGAAGCGTCAGTTAATGGAAAATTGATAACGTCCAAGTCTATATAGACATTAATTACGAGGAATCTTTTGTAATCCTAATTCCTTACTTACTTAATTCCGTTGGTAATAAGATTACTATTAGTAGTAGATGAATAACTTAGATATAAGATTAATGTCTTACAGTTTCTTGTCTGAAGATAAAATTTGAATATCCTTATTAACTGAGAATATTTTTGAAGGAAGGGATTGAGATAGAATACAATTTATATTTAATTAACTATTCCCATAAAAATAAAATTTTGCCAAGAGATAAGTTTAAATGTTTACCTAGAAAAATTCCTTTAAAATGGTTTCTTTACAGTAGTAGCCCAAACACATATTACCACTTATCAAGAACTCGGTTTTATTTATCTGGCAATTTACCAAACAATGGCTGTAAAATATAAATAGTTTTAAGCCACCTGCTTGTTTTCATAAGTACAGATGAAAATTAGTAAATAAAGAAAAAAATGTACGAAAACGAAAAATAAATGTAGTTTCTCATGAGCAACAGAATGACTAAATATTTTAGATGAATTTTTACAAGCTTTTCATACTTTAAGAATTCCAAAATTGAGTAATTGAGCAAATGGTAGAAAGTCTTGAATATATGTAAAAGTAACTTGAGTAGTAGTAACTCTTGAGTATGAAGATAAATAAATATTTAAAAGCTCAATTATTGTCATTTTAATCTGATACTGATTGTTTACGTGACTCGATCACAGAATTCACCCCTATTGTGGTACTGAATTATAATATTTTGTTCTTGTACTAAATTATAATATTTTGTTGTGGTACTAAAGTATAATATTTAGTTTTGGTACTAAGGTATAATATTTTATTGATTGTTAGTTTCTGAAAATATTAAAATAGTGAATTATTACTAAGCATAATGTAGTATGAAAACATATTGAACTCCGAGCATTAGAAAAGCAGTAAAAAACGATTACAGTCTTAGATTACTTTTAAACACACACAAAATGTTTATAACAACATGCACTTTAATTAGAATATTTTATTGAAGTCGGAAGTTGGAAAAAGGTCGACACATTCGATAAATTGCTTGCGACACTTTATTCAACAAAATTTATAAACATAGAGAAAAAAAACATGCACCGCCCACGCTAATTCAAAGAGCCGCATTGTAAAGACTCGGATTTCAAACAGATATTAAACTGCTGATTCAAAAAAAGGCATTCAAATTGAGAAACTACATAACTCATTTTTCAATTAACAGTTCAAAAAGAAATGTGACATCATCTCTTATGTTTACCCAATCAAGAGTAGAATTTTTCCAAAGGTGCGAAATCTAATAGAAATATCATCGTAATGCTTGTATTTTGTAGAAACTTTATTCTTCTCATTAATTTTGGAACATGTGTTACCTTCAAGAGAAATGAAGTTTCTTGTCTGATCTCTAAGATATAAATCTTATACTCATTGTTTCTATCAAAAAATGTATTTAATTCTTTTTCCTACAGTGCGACTACAACACGAATAAGCAATTTTATGTATTCAATGTAATTTGAAAATTGAAAGAAAATTTCAAAATGTTGAAAATAATTTGTTTATTTTCTCACAAAAACATTAGGTTCAAATTGAAATACTTGGAAAACTTTTTTTATATTTTTATTTTAAAAAAAATGTGCTTAAAATTATGCAATTGCATGTAATGCATCTTCATTATAATTACTTCTTTTACATAATTCCATCTCTCAATACAATTAAACTTGGGATTTCGACAATCAAATATCATTATAATCTGCTCTTCATTAATTTGAATTAACATAATTTTTGCATATAATTTTATTATTAAGTAAAGTATTCTTATTTTTATTTTCAATTTCATTTTGCTTAAACTAGAATATAAAAAAATCTGAAATGAAATCAATTAGAAAATTTTTGAAACGACTCTGATTAAAAATTGTAATCTTTTGAATTCTAATGAGTTTTTTAGAAAATTTAAATTTGCCTTCCAAAATTTTCTCAATTAAACAATCCCATTTTTATCATGTCAAAACATGTTGTTTTGGGGATGAGGTTATTGGAGTCAACAAAAATCCATAGGCAAAAAATAAAAACTTTATTATATATTTCTGAAAATCTCAAAAAGTCTGATTTTAGTAGATATTGCCATTGCATTTACAAAATCTCTGATTTTAAAAAATAAGTAAATGACTACAGTTAATAAATCCTAGAAAAATGTTATTTTGAGTACGTGATTATATGAAATGAAATAATTAGGAAATGCGATATTTTTTTGAACAATCAATGCGAGGCAATTTTTTAGATTGTTTTCAAAACTAGAGACTCATTCAATGAAACGATTAAAAGGAATAAACATATAATTTAACTTGCAACAGCATGTGGTGCTTGGCCTATCAAGAAATGATAGTCTGACATGATACATTGAAATATGCATAGCACATTTTATTTTAATCTTTTTTTCAAAAATTTAGAGAGTGAAAAGATTTTTTTTATTTATTATCGTTCCTTTTTATTTTTATAAAGCGATTTTGATATTTGAGAGGTTTTCGTACATTGTAGAAAAATTTTAAAAAATTAAAATGTATATTTCCAAAATGCACATTCTAAAATTTCTATATCTTTATCAATGAGCAATATTTTGATATATCTATAATGTATTCCAAGCAATAATATTAATAACTTATCTAATAATATATATATTTCGATTTTTTATAATACATATTATGCAAAAATTTCATACATATTGTGCATACGAAGGTTTTTTAATTCATTTGCATACATAGTATGCATACAAAGGGTTTTTTAATACATTTACATACATATTAGGCATACGAAGGTTTTTTTTTAAATACAGTTTTATAATTTTCTGTACCATTTACTATTGAAAAGTTTGTAAGAAAGTTAAAAGAAACTGAAACAAGGGAACACAAAGTGCATACTTTAATATGATTGGACCCTCAAACACAAGAGTGGAGTATTAATGCTGAGATAATAAATGATTTTCGTTTTCGCAGCATCCTATAAATGAATAGGTCGACCCATTAGTTTTCATTTTTTTTCTTGGAGTCATGAGTTGCTCCTTTCAGTGTTAATTAATTTTCGTTGCACCGGCTCATTAACCTTACATTTTTCATAAATCCAGGATCTTCTTTAGTCACTTGTTATCTTAATTTTATAACTTTTCTCTCTTTCATGGATTTGTCCATATTCATTGCCACAGAATTCGCCTGTATTAGATGCAATAACTATAATAATTAATTCTTCGATTTTTTATGGCAAAGAGTTGGATGCTGAACGGTCACGTGTATCTCATGAAAGACATGTTTGCGTTGTGCAACCAACTTATTAGGTATTCTCATACTAACTATGGTTTTCACAAGGCTGAAATATTAATATTTTTTTCTCCTTTTGGTGTAAATCATTTTGATAAGTATAGATAGTAATTTAAAAGAAAATCGACTGAATTGCATCGCATGGATTGTGAAATTCTGGCTTCACATAGAAATTTCAAAACTTAAAAATAGAAATCAGTTTGTCAATAATAGATGATTAGAAGGGGAAGATTATCAGGTGTTGAACAAAGTGACCTAAGAGTACATAGATGATATCTTGTTTAAAGTCCGAGTCATTTTTAATTTCAAATGGAGAGTAGACTGACTTAAGATTAGAAATTTAGTGACGGAATTTGGCATTAAATTAATGAAACGAAGCTAAAAATGCAAATTATAAATTTTTATTACCTATTAGTATTTTAAACAGACTGGGAAAATAAAAAAAATCATAAATAAATATAATAAGAATAATCACCAGGGAAATAAAAAAGTTATTACAGAAAATATATTAGAACATATTTTTTAAATGGTAACCATTTTGTATGAAATTTCCATTTGTAATCGAAAATACGTAGCTTCCTTGATACCAGGTCTCAATAAGCATATAGAAGAGAAATCGGTAATAAATTTTTGTTACAATATCTTCTGAGAATATAGCCATGTCTAAGAGGTTATATTTGTTTTATATCCAATGACAGGGTGGTATATTAAGAGACAGTTCTGTCCATGACCTTTCCTGGCTATTAGGTGACAGACCATTATTCCTGTGCTGTCATTGCGGATAGGTTTTTCGGATGTATTCTACCTCCTAGACAGAATGGGAGTGATCATTTATAGTTTTGGAAAATGATGGAAACATTATTACTGAGTTTATCCATGCCACAGAGAATTCTGCAGTTTATTTTGTAACAATAGGCTTATTTTTTAATGGCCATTATTCCTGTGCTGTCATTGCGTGTATATTATTCAGATTTATCCTCCAGCCTAAGCAGAATGGGATTAATCATTTATAAATTTGGAAAATAATGGAATCATGAAAACTGGATTCATCAATACTCATAGAAAATTCTCTAGTTTCTTTTCGACAATTGGCTATTATTTTTCTTTTAATTCACGTATACAAAATATAGAAAAAAAATTTAATTATCGCAAAATTTGAATTCGATATTTTGCCGAATATTTCATTTTAAACCTCACTAAGATCACAAAACATGTTTTTGGAAAATTTGTTTTTTTTTTCTTTTTATAAGAAGGATAACTAAAAAACGCTTTGATCTAGATTTCCATCAAATTTTGGCTAAACACCTTTGTGAAAAACTTTATTCCTCCGACTTTTTGAATATAAGCTAATTTGAAAACTACAAAACGAATAGAACTAGATAGATAAAGTTCAGAGCAAATAATTTACTTCTGTCGTATAGACGTGTATTAAATTTTTGATCAAATTCAACAAGCGGTTCATCGTCTGACGATATATACTTTCCGAAACATGCAAACGCGATTATTCAAATATGCACTGAATTAAAAAAATCAATTTTAATTTGGGAATTTTCGTCTAAAACCACAGTTAATATTTTTTTGTTTTGATTAATTTAAAAACGCTCGTAGAAATATAAATTTTATTGGCGGATACTATTAACTGCATACCATGCTCTATCAATACCAAAAGACTCGCCAATGATCACATAATAGAACAGTAAAAAAGCCCTTTTCAGACGAAATATTAATATATTCTGACTATTGTATACATCATTAACAAACAATGCACTCTCTTTGATAAGCCCTTTATTAGGGACTACAAGAAAAAGTTTTGGGGAGAAAATTCTCTATAGTTTTATTTAATAATCTAAAAGTCTCAACAGCTCTAGTTACTAACCAAAATTATGTGGTGTATAGCAATTAGGAAAAATATGAAATCTCCTCTTTTAAAAACAATAATTTCATATATGTCGCCATTCATTCGACAGGTGTAGTTTATCAATATCACTAATTTTAACTTCAGTTTCTATTGCTAAACGAAAAGTTTTTTTTTTCACTATGAAGAAGGTTCATTAAATTGAGCCATTTCAGCTCAGCACAGGCTTCTAAAATAATTGGATTTTTTTTTTAAATTCTAGACAGAAAATTCAATAATTTTTAATTTAATTCTACGATATAGGATCTTTCTCTCGGTAGACTCATTAATGAGATTTTATGTTTTTCAGTTTATTTCTGGATGGTAAACATTCGTTCCTAAAGGCCATCTTGAGATCCCCAAATTAACAGAACTCCAGAGAAAGGTAAAACGTAATTTGCATAAGACCAAAGTCAAATAAATCAATAGAAGAAAAGACGTAGAGTTAACACTGGTTACTTCTTTGCTTTACTTCGAGGACGTTGATGTACTACTTTTTTGCTGGCTTTTGCTTCTTCCAATCAGAGAGGGCCCTTTCTAAAAAAGGACTGCTGGCTCTGGTATGAGAGAGGCGCGAATGGTGCGGGGGAAAAAGTCTATTTGTGCTCTGAAGAGTTTAAAACATGGAAAGTTAACGAGACTCAAAAGATGTGCTAGTCTGGATTTTTATGGCGAGTAATATTTTGTCTGGAAAGATGTTGGTTAACATTTCTTTCATAGCGCGTTTTGGAAAAAAAGTACAAATAATGCTCCAAGAGCGGAAAAGACTAATTTAATTTGTACAACACAAAACTCAATAATTTGTTGAAGTAGAATATTTTTTTAGCTATTTATTACTCATTTTACAATAATCAGTGTTATTTATTATATTTTTTTGAAAAAGAAAGATTATCGAGAAAGGAGATTTGTTTTATAAATGCAGGCTCTAATAATTTTAATGTTGTGAAAAAAAATGTATATCTCGTTAAAACTCATTTTTGCTTTTGATGGACACCAGTTAAAAAACAATAATACTTGAAGCATCTTTACAGAAACATGCCTTTCTTAATTGTACTGAAGAATTACTGTGCTAAAATTGTGGGAAAATAGAATAGAATAGAATGAGGGAGATCAAGTGAAGACAATTGAACCTTCAGAATTCAAAACTCTGAAACAAAGGAACAATAAGTTACGACGTTCCAACTTGATTCTCACCTCGTATAATCATGTTCAATCACGTTGAACATGCTTATAGAATTATGTAATTTTAAAATCAAGCCTTTCTTCCAAGCAAGAAAATTATACACTTTCTTTTATATGGACTCATTTTCTTGTACCTCATGAAAATGCTTGAATTCGGTATATTATATTTGCTAAGCAAAAAGAGCACATTAAAAAGGAAATGCATTGTCGTTTGGAAGAGTGTATTTGGTTTATCCCATAATTTGGTAATGAATAAACTTACGATGGCTTATCATCTGTGTGATAATCTAAGACTCATAATATTAAATCCATAATTAAATGAATAAAAAAATTGAAATATAATGGATATTTATTTCTTTGGTATATCATGTATCAATCGAAATAAAAAAATTGTGGAATTAACTCTTTGACCAATTTTATTCTTTTTTTTAAAAAAATAATTAATCATATCTACTTATGAGCAAAAAATTTGTAATAACAATTTTAACTGTTTTACCTTTACACAAGATTCTGTGTTAAATTTAATTGTTCTCGATCTAAATAATCATTTTAAATGTAAATTTTATTAAAATAACAAATTTAATAGAATATGATTAGAACGTGTTCATATGAAAATGAACTCTTCGTTATTATTTCCTACGAACTAAATAATGTTTATTTAATAGTAAGATAAAAATAGATATTGTCTTGATATTTAGTTCTTATCAGCAAAACAAAGCAATTTCTTTAGTCAACTTATTATCAAAAAGGTATCAAAGTTATTGTCAACTATTTTATTATGCCAATCACGTGTCATTTTTGACAAAATCTGTTAGGTCTATGTTTTATGTTAATGTGCTTTATATGATTTATTATGATTTTTATATTTAAAAACTCCACATTTATTTTACAAGTATGCGAGACAATTACCTCCTCCTATAATATTGGGAGATTTTAGAACTATTTAATATTTCTCAAAGTGCCAACTTGAAATGGAAAATCCTATTTACAGACTAATATTGAGTTATTATTGAAGTACAAGCTTGGTCCAAAAATATAAGACATCACAATACATTCTTTTTGAAAGAAAGTAAAAAAAAAGTAAATTAAAAACCACATCCGCTTCAAATTGAGGTATAAATCCAAAACTGTAACTTTTTTTAAACCTCTCTCCTCACAAATGACTTCATAAAATGTCCCACGAGATTTTCCGATGAAAAAAATATACTTTAAGCTGCAGAAAACAGTAAGGACTCTATCCAGCAAACTTGCTGGAACATGTAGGATTTTGTCACTTCTTTCCTATAGAACAAAAAAAGGGATGGAAGAAACTGACAGCCTAAAACAAGAAAATAAAGTAACTAAACTTACCCGTATAGGCGCCAACGGCAAATGTGTTGGCAAGATAATAAACCCTCCTATTGGCTGAAATCCGTAGTTGTCGCCAAAGAAAACACATTTATCCAGAATTGACTAAAAAATGGAAAAAGTGTTACTTCACGGATGCTACTACTGAAAGCCTTAAGCTTACATGTTCTATATTAAAATATTTTTTGTTCAAAGGGCGTAAAAGAAGAGGAGGAGTATAAAGTGGTGGGGATTCTGTCAAAGAATTTATATCCCGCTCCGAAAGAGCATTTTTCAAATTTAGACAACTCCGTTTGCAGGGAGCTGAGAAATTTTATACCACAGGCAATTTACTTCGTTATTTTCCCTCGTTTCAAAAAAAAAATCCATTTGAAGATGTTTTGATTTTTTTTAAACTGAAAGGGTATATGCCTATTTTTATTCTCATAACTTTTGAACTACTGTGTATTTAAGCAAATGTTACAGAAATTCTTATTTAAATGATTTTAAGTATTGAATTTTGAACTAGTTTGTGTACCTAAATAGTTTTATTAGATCTAATTTTCAATTTTATCTAAAAGTTAATAGAACGTTCTTATTTGTTTTTTTAAACCTTGGAGGTTTTGGAATACATTTATTCAAATATGTAAAGCACATTAGCATAAAAATATGTATTTTAGTATTTTTTTAGATACATCATTTATTGATGTGGGCCGAGTTAGACCGATGCTAATGTCTCGTTATCGGAATTGGAGAGTTCCAGGTTCGGGACCCGGATCCACCAAATAACCGTTGTGTAGGTGGGTCTGGTGCACGTCATATCCTTGGTGGCCAAACTTTCTTGTACTGGTATGGTGTGAAAGTTTGGAGACGGAATGCAAGCTCAGGTGTTGTCCTCGTCAGTTGATGAGGTTCAAAATTAATGAGGTTCAAAATTACAAGTTCTGCCAAGGAAGTTAGCCAAGCATGTTTTAGATTATTTTAGTTATTAGATAACTAAAGTAATCTAAAACATCCATTAATTCGCAACCAAACAATGCCAAACTTTTATCGTAATGGATCATTACTGATTTCTGATTTTTCATTAGAATTTCTTTTACATATGTTATTATTTTATAATATTGCCAGATCTAATTGAGTGAAATGAATTCTCCTAGACCTTCAAATAGTTATTAATAACACTAAAATAAATTTAGCACATTAAAACCGATTGTAAATCAATCAACAGGGAGTCGTCCCAAATATTTACTGCAACAAACTCTAATGACGTTGGACACAAGAGTTTTACTAAGTTGTATTCAGAGGCAAAGCAGTTTGCTACTGCAGAAATTGCAATTTCCTTGAAAGGATCCCCCCTGTAAAAACCTGAAGGATCGTATTCCTGGGAACCAAGGAAGGCTGTAAAGACGTGATGGATCGTATTGCCCGGGAACCAAGGAAAACTGTAATGACGTGGAGGATTGTATTGCCTGGGAACCGAGAAAGACTGGAAAGACCAGAGGGGTCATGTTACCGGTGACCGCCAGGTGGCGTAGTAACTGGGGGAGGCTAAAAAATAAGTTTGAAGAAAGAGAGGAGAGTCGGTGGACAGAAGAGTCTGTTCGAGTCGTCGAGATGTGCTGATCGTTTTTTCCCCTTCCTATTTTTAATTGTTGTGCTGTGCATTTGTGTTATGTGTTGTGACATCCTAGCAGAGAATAAAGAGATGTCTAAAAGTTCTGCTTCCTCATTTCGACTCCAGTACACCCCGTAGGGCCACTTCGAAAATGAAGAAGATATGCTACCGGTATGGCGGTTGGAATCCCGCCACCCTGGGGAGTACAAAATTTGGTGGGGAATCTAGCTCTTATCATCGATGACGGGACATACTTCCTTCAAGAAGGGTTGTGTCGTTGCTGGCGATGCCCTTTAGATTTAACCCCAGTTCCCGCCAGTGTTGTTGTGGCGTCGTTTCGGTCATTCATTTTTTTTCATTTTTATTCGTGTGCCTTCTGGAGGCGTGGAGAGTTAGTGATATGACTTTACTTGAAAAGAAAGTATAGTGGACTGTCCTAAGAACAAATATGTTATAAACAAAGAATCAAAACAAAAAAAAAAACTTACATTTTTTAGCATTTTACAGATTTGAATTTTCTAATGAACGCATTACATTAATTCTGTAATTTGGAGAGTTAGAAGTTTTTGATTTTCATATTCATATTTTAGAAGCATACAAGACTTCTGATTTAATCATGGTCTAATTGCGCATTTTGAAGTCAATAGACATAAGGTTATGTTTTTGTTTGGGGAAAAAATGCTTTTTAATAATTGCATGCATTAGATTTCACGTTATTTTAATAAATAAAAGCCTTGCAAAAAACGATTACTCAGACCCCAATAGCATTAGTCATAATTGGTAAAATATTTTTGACATTTATTTTCATTAAATAAAAATATTTTCTCTCTTTTGCTTCTTAAACTAATTGAGTAATTAGTCTTTGATTTCCCTCATTTAATGTTATTAAAATGATTTCAACATTCGATGCCTGGTTAGAGCAAGTGGTGTGCTTTTATTAAAGTACCTTTCCTCATTTGAAATGAATTAGTCCTGACTGAATTAGTACCATTCAAAGTTTCAGAATTATTTATTGTCTTGGATGCTTGGAATTAAAAAAAAGATTAATAAAATAAATGTATTTTACAAATTATGATTAATGCTATTGAATAATGGTAAAAAATTGCAGACTTTATAACTTTTTCAATGGAACGTTTATTGTCTTGAACAATATAAAACACAAATTTTTTATACTTTAAGGTATTTTTCTACTTGAAAGTGCTAATACAATTCCTTTACTAATAAATAATTTTTAATCAACATTTAGAAAAAAATATGCATTTTTCATACGAATAAACATCTTCTAAGAAGATAGGTTGATTTCTGCTAAATAATGCATTTTCACAACTATTATTCAAGACAAGAAAAAAAATATTATCAATTTTTCATAGTGCATATTAATATATTTTTCAATAAAAAAGAAATTATCCAGAATTTTTCCATTTTTAGAGTAAATTCGAAGTGAATTATTTTACAAGAATTGTTGTTATACCATTTTTAAATTCAAAATTTCTGTGATAATGAATTTCTTACTCAGCATTTTTTTAAAAACTTTTATTTGAATTTAAGGTAAACAATAACAATAAAACTCTGTTCTACATCATCATTATATTTTAAAATTTCTATATCATAATTATCAGAGTTTTTTTAAAAAATTTGATTAAAGTAATTTTTTAAGGTACCAAAAAGAACTGAAGTAGATGCTCATATACACAGTCACAGAATCTCCTTGAACGGGGAATCACTGAGATTCCCTGTTAGTTTCATAGAAATACGTGAAAAGCTTTATTAAGAATAAAAAATATATACAATCAAATGGTGCAGTATAGTAAAAGAATTGTGTGTCTTTTAACAATTAGTATAAAATTTTGTTTTTTCTTTAAAAATCTACAAATAAAAATAGTTTAATTCCAATGAACACTGGTATATCAGCTATTGTAGAATAAATTTATGTTCTTAGGTAAAATAAGCATAAGTTTATTTTGATGCTTAATTCAAGCATTTTAGAATTAAATGTCATTCTCAAATTGTTTACACAATTCCATAATAGTGCAATAATATACAGTAATTAACACATTGCAATAATAGTGCAATAAGAAACAATAATTAACACATTTCAATAATATATAATAATTCACACATTGCAATAATAGTACAATAAGTTACAATAATTAACACATTGCAATAATATTGCATTGCCATGTGTTTAAATGAATTCGTACTTTGCGATGGAAAAATTAATTTCAATTCTCATGCATTGTGAGTAAATATAAGTAATGTCAGGATTGACATTTCTTTTGTTTATTTGGAAACTACTGTATACATATGTATACATCAAATATAAAATATTTTATATTAATTGTCTACAATTTGTTAAAAGGGGACATCGTGATGAGCATTGCGCAATTACAATTAGAGAGTCTTGATATTTGAATAAATTCCGACAATAATATTTGTATTGAATAAAGCTGAAGTTTTTATCATATTTCTTTGTTTATTTCGAACCGAAGGAAAATATATATATTCAATTTTTCATCCCTAAAATCTCTCCCTAATAAGATTTTTCATCTATCAAACTTGCTGTCACTTTTCAGAATAAGAATGAAAAAAATAATAATAATCATTTTATAAGATAAAAAAATCCACTACCACCTTTCACAAATGCAAATAAATTTTGAATTGAAAACATTTCAATGTAAGACAACAATAGAGCCATTTTGCTTCCAAACAAACTAACAAAAAAGGTCAACAAATTTCATTCTGTATTTTATTCAAAAGTTTCAGATAAACAACTTTCGTTATGTGTCAGATGTGTTTGCTTTAGGAATGTGGGGCAATAAACTGAAGGAAGATTTAACATGCGTGTGCTAGTATTCGAGTTTGCGGTTAAAGGTCTGTTGACTCAAAAATACACAATGTCAGGCAAACTGCCAGTTTTCTTTGATTCCTGAATCACTTCAATCTGTGTGATGTTTCTTTGAAATTTTAAATCTTATTTTCTTACACCTGATATTTGAATTTCAGCATTTTTTCTTTAAAAATAGAAAAGAAAGCAATGCTAGTAAAAAGGTAGATATATGTACTGAATTTATATATATTTATTGCATCATTTCAGCCCATATATCATAAGCTTTAAACGAGAAATTTATATATATATAGATGTAAAAGGTTTGTTTCGTGTGTCTCAGAAGCGATTCAGTCAATTTCTATCAAAATTTATATTTAAGTAAGATTTTTTTTAAAAAAAATCTATATAGTATCTTTTCTAAAAAAACATAAATATTCAAAAAATAATTTATCGTAATTAACTAAAAAGTCTTTTTCTATCTACTGTCTTATAGACAATGTTATATAGAGCCAATTTGGACCCGATTCCATCATGCTTAAACTGAGGGCAAGTTCAAAAATATAAGAAATAATGCTTCCGAAAACAAACATTATAAAATTCAATTAAAATATTTCCTGAACTAAAGTGATAAAAGATATATTCTATTTTGAAAGTGCTAACGCTGCTACAACTTAAAAACAAATGAATTAACAAAATAAGAAAAAAAAATATGAAGTTTAATGTAGAAAGAACCATATATGCAAATGATATGATGAATCCAACTTGAAAACTTGCTCAATGGTTACCTTCAGGTAGGGATTCAAACCAGGTATTTTTTTAAGTGACGGGTTTGACTTTTGTCCAAAAAATTAGCCCCTACGGACCGTGATATTTTTGAACGAAAGTCAGGTCTGTCACAGAAAAAAATACATGGTTTGAATCTCTGTCTAATAATGACATTTGAGAAAGTCTTCAAGCTGGGTCCATTATATCTTTCTTTTTGGTTCTTTTTGAGTTAAATGTAATATTTTCTTTTCTAATTTGGGTTCACAAATATAAGTAATGACAGATAAGATGTAAAATAAGTACTTAAATTACCAAATTCTTTAAAATAACACGTTAAATTAAGTTTTGATTTGAAATATCCCTGGCAATCTCATATGATAGGATGATTGAAAAATATTTATTTATAATCTGTATGTGATTTGTATCTAGATACTTTCTCCAAAAAATAATTTACAACAACAAAAAACTGTCTAGTTAAATTTAGTTTTACAGTTATTAAATGAGTTACTTTCTAAATATTTTTAAAACACATTTTAAAGTTGACAGTATTTAATCTATACAGCTTTCATCCTCATTTGTTATGTTAGTTTATTTAGGAGATTGATTCGTGTATTTATATTATACATTTTTAACTTATTGTATACAAAGTTTACAAAAAGCAAGGGTTGTAAGCATCATAAAATGACAAAGCTTGTGATTCTGATGGCTCATTAAGTTTTAAAGCTACCTTTAAAACTTAGCTACCTATTCTACCAGAAACTGCTAACGTACAGCTAAACCTACCTATCTTGAAAAAACGCATTTTTAGAACTATGTTTATTTTTCTAAGAGAGTAATAACTAACTTGCTTCAAGCTAAATACATGATATTTAATATATGCCCTTTACCCCAAATTTGTATATTTCTATTACATTCTGAAAGGTATTTATTCGAAGGAAAGCTGTCTGTACGTTTATTAGTTAATCCAAAATAATGTAACAAAAAAACAATGAAATGTAGAGAGTTAAATTGATGAATTTTGGCTTAAAATATGAAATGTGTAGATATGTATCAAATTTAGAATGAAGTCTACTTAGAGGTTGCCCATCTGTACTTTTCCCCCCTTATAAACTCAATTATTCTAAAAGTTTACCAATTAAGGAAAATGAATTCTGGTTCTCAATTTTAATATACAAAATTGCTATTTTTATGAAATTTCGTTCCCTACTTTTCAAATAATTGGCCTTCTATCTATCCCTTTTCACAGCCATTCAAACTCGACAATTCAATAACTCATAACCTTCATGGGCCTCAGTGGATGATTTGAAGATATACCGGGTGGCCAGAAATAAAACACCCCTACTCTGACCTCCCTGGATATCGAACTACTCAGTGTAAAGGCTTGAAAATTTGTGGACATACTATTCAAAAAATGGGGAAACGGATTTCACGAAAAAAAAATTTAGTTCCAGAAATCACCGATAGGTGGCGCTGTACCACTGGACGTATGCTGAAAAGACACAAAA
>JAOUZG010015269.1:736833-768344 GCA_026289955.1 Argiope argentata | reverse complement strand
ATAGGTGGCGCTGTACCACTGGACGTATGCTGAAAAGACACAAAAACACGTTTTAAACACATTTTATTTGAAAGTACCAAGCATACATGAAACAAGGACGTTATCGATGCAGGGAATGCTGCTCAATATGGTTCCCTTCCTGAAGATGTAAAATGTGAAGTCTGTGGACAGCTTGTTCAACTGCGGATCGTAACTGGTCATCTGAGATGCTTCTCACATGCGGACTGATACTCTCTTTCAAATCTGCCAAGGTTATCAGACGTTCTCGATAAACAAGGTTTTTTAAGTGTCCCCAAAGCCAAAAATCACACGGATTAAGATACGGGGAACGAGATGGCCAAGTTGTCGGAAACGCGCGACTGATTATTCTGTCAGTGGTGAAATGTTGGCGAAGAAACTGTTGCACAGGGAGTCCAATGTGTGGAGGTGCTCCATCTTGCATAAAAGTAATGGTGTCAAGGCATTGGCGCTGCTGCAAATGGGGTACAACAAATGTTTCGAGCATCCTTTTGTACCTGTTGGCCGTCACGGTACATGTCTCAAGGCCATTGGAAGTAACCTCTTCGAAAAAGAACGGTCCAAGGATGAATGTGGCTGTGAATCCACACCAGACTGTAACTTTCGGTGAGTGGAGTGGAATCTCTTGGAAGGTACGGGGGTTTGTCGTGTCCCATATGCGACAGTTATGGGTGTTCACTGTTCCACTGAGGTGGAAATGGGCCTCATCGCTCCACAGAATCTGCCACGGCCACGATGCATCCACTTCAACTCTAGCAAGAAATGTCAATGCAAAGGTCAGTCGCATCTCCATGTCTGTGGCCAGCAGTAGTTGATTAGGGCGGATTTTGTACGGGAAACAATGCACCATTTTTCTGAGTACGTTCCACACTGTGCTATAGGGAACACCCAAGTGTCGTGACACTGCACGTGCACTACTGCAGCCTAAAACATTATCCATTGACTGTTCAACAATACCGGTGGCAACATCTTCAACGACATCTGAACGAACCGGTTTGCGTCCTCGACCAGGCTGAACTCCAAGATGTCCAGTTTCCTCGAATCGAGCGATCATTCTCCTGAGAGCTTGTGGAAGCAATGGTCCCTTACGCAAATCCTTAAGTCGGCGAAACTCTCGAAGTGCTGCTGGAGCATTTCCTTTATTCTCGTAAAACAACTTCACAAGCAAAGCGCGTTCTGGCAGCGTGACAGCCATCACTAATAAGAATGACATTCCCCACCTTTTAACTTCTTTCCCAGAACATGGCTTCTAACCATGCTTTATGCAAATTTTTCTGGTTACAGTATGAAATTGCAGTTACAACGGGAGTTCTAGCTTCTTTACTATTTTTTATTTTCCATAAGGGGCAGAAAAATTAAAAAGGAAGCATGCAAGCATTCCATTCCGCATAAACATTTTAATTTTTATTATTATTTGTGTCTTTTGATCATAGTTCCAGTTGTGCAGCGCCACCTATCGGTGATTTCAGGAACTAATTTTTTTTTCGTGAAATCCGTTTCCCCATATTTTGAATAGTATGTGTACAAAATTTTGAGCCTTTACACTGAGTAGTTCGATATCCATGGAGGTCAGAGTAGGGGTGTTTTATTTCTGGCCACCTTGTGTATATGAAAATTTCTGAGCAACATTCGTCAAACGATAACAATCGGTTGCTTTCTCTATTTGTGCACAAGTAAAAGTGAATAATAAATGCCGTAACAAATTTATTCACATAATTTCATGTTGCCTTGGTAATAAAACTGCAAATATTTTTCAAAGGTGTGTATATGACAAACCTCGATGCATTACCGTGGTGGCCTGGCAGTAATGTCTCGTCTTATGAGCCGTAAGGTTTGAGATTCAAGATCCGATTCCTCCGAAGAACAATCGTCTAAGGGTCAGTTGCACGTTAAATCCGTCTGGATCAAACTTCATTCCACTGATGTTGCGTGCTGTAGAGAGAGGGAGTCAGCTCAATCGTCGTCCTCGTAATCTTGCTAAGGTTCAAAACTACAAGGTCCATCCCTAAATAGCTCTAGTTTTTTTTTATATAACGGGTCATTATTGTAACTAACCAAACCAAGGTCCATCCCAAAATAGCTCTAGTTTTTTTTTATATAACGGGTCATTATTGTAACTAAACAAACCATATTTGTTACTATCGCAATCATGGGCTAAGATGAGAGTAATTCTCTAGATTCGATTTCATTATTTTGTATATTCCTCAGATGAAAGTAACCAAATATTGCCAGCATAATTGCCATAATATTCAAATAACTTAGTCTAATTAATCATTAAAAATAAGAAATCTAAAATGTATAAACAGTTCTCATTATTACACAACATAAGAAGCACAAAAATGATTTATACTATAGAATTACATAAAAATGTATATTGAGGAACATTGTTAATGATTAAAAATATCTATTTTCAACTTTTTTTTTCTTTTTAGTCTGGATTTCAAAATAAATGTATGCACTTTTATCGAGTTTTCTTCTCGTTGAAAAACCCTCTGAAATTGTTAAATCGAAATTACTTTGTCGGTTTGTGGAGAAATTTTCATTTGGAATCTGAAATTCAATATCACGAAGTCACAGGACACGAAAGGAATTATTTTTTCGAATCGCTTTCCGCGTACTTCTGGGATTTCCATTTGAAAAAAGTGAAAAAGGAAAAAAAAGCCTTTGAAAATGCATCTGCCTTTCTCGTCGGAATACGCTTTTCTCCGTATGCAAAAAGGTAGCATTTGAATGTGTTTTATAATAGAAATTTATACGAGTAGTCTGTGAATTCGTGGATATGGTTGTCGCATTTCTATATCCCAAAGGATCGATTTCTAGAATTTTTTTTTTTTTTTTTGCATTAATTGTTAACGGGATTCAAGTATTTTGAAATTTAAGTTTTTTTTTATTGCACCGCTTGAAATCGGAAATTCAATGAGTATTTTGTTTCGGGAAAGGAATCTGAAACGTTTACGCATTTTTACCGTAATGTTTAGAAAAGGATAAACGTTCATCTTACACCAATAACTTCTTTTTTTATTCCTGGAATTTTTTTTGTATATATTCCCTCGGCTTTATTATAGTAGGAAAAATAATTAAAATTGCATAAATTGAAAACCTCTATAAAATTATATAAAATAAAAATGTACATACAAATATACAAAATAAAACATATGCGATTTTGTGGTAACTTAAATAAATGCAATTGTTAACTGTAACATAAATATATAGTATTTTTCCCCCTTTTTAAATAGTGTTTTGTTCAAATAATTATTTTTTAAGTGATTGCACATTTTTTTAATCTAATTATATAACTAATATTTTTTATTTAATAACTTTAATTTTTCTTTTTTTTAGTAAATAAGTATTACAAAAAGAAAATATTGTAATGTTCACAAAATTAAGCTTCGAGATTTAAAAGAATTCTCACCATTCAGAACTGAGATTAAAACAGAATTGTTCGAATTATGTCCATCTGTTATTATGTTTCATGCTAACAAAATTATAAATAATATTTTACGTAAAAAGGATGAAAATTGATAAGTGATCGTGATACAAAATTTAAAGTTTCTATCAAATTTTGGGCGAAATTCATTTAGAGGAAGGGTTTTTGCTTGGTTGTTTTGACATAGTAAGCATAAAACGAAAAAACCAAACGGTTTAAATTTGATACATAACTACAACGTAGATATGTATCAAATTTCTATCCAAATTCATATCGGACCCCAATCATTCGGACGCGGTTTCTTAGTGTTTAGGTCTCGGCTCGTGAGCCGTAGGGATTCAAGTTCGACACTTGAGGCCACAGAGGAAAAGTCATGTAAGGGGGCCAGTCGCTTGTTAAATCTGTCATGGCCAGACATACTTCCACTGGTGTTTGGAGTAGGCTGTGCCAGCTTAGGTGCCATCATCGCTCTCTGACCGTGGTTAAAAATTACGAGTTCCATCCCCCCCCCAAAAAAACCATATTGTTTTACAATGGGACGATAACATAAATAAACGAAATTCCCTCACTCTTTATTTTCACACGAATGTAATAAATGAAATGATTAAAAAATAAAGGAATTTTGGTATAAATTTATATGATTGTAATTGTTATTATTGTTATTAGTGACACTTACCATGAACAATCTTCACCGAAGCATTCGCAAGTTTTAAGCCGAAAGGAGTGTTTTTTTGTTTTGAAGTAGCACCATCTAGGGCCAAGAGTTCCACTTAACTACTCACTCATCACAGTCGCTCCACAACCCCTTTTTTGGGGAGAGGGGCACATTCACATATCTTACAGATAGAAAAACCATACCCGAACTGAGACTCGAACCCGGAATTCCCAGCTCTCAGGTAAGACGAACTACCTCTATGCCAGGACGCCGGAATTACTATAATTATATATCACTGTTAAATTTGAATTTTATCACCTTTCTTTGAAATAAAAAAGTGCCCAAAACACCCATTCTATGTTCTGGGAACTATTTAATGAATGTTGTTGTTTTTGCGACAAATGGCACCTGTCATGGACAAGCCCGCTGCTGAACCCAGCAGCAGATTAAGCCGAATGAAGCGTCTCTTCTATTTGAGTAGCGCCAACTAGGGCCAAGAGTACGACTTTGCTACACACTCACCACATTCGCTTGCACAACCCCATTTTACAGGGGGGCACATTCACACATCTCACAGATAGCACACAGAAGAATAACCATGCCCGAACCGGGACTCGAACCCGGGACTTCCAGAACACGAGGAAGACGCGCTACCTCTGTGCCAGCAAGCCGGCATTTAATAAATGTACTTCAGTGTTTATTTTTTTTAAAAAAAATGGAGCTATTTTGAGCTATTGTTTTGTGGCATAATGATTTTAATAATACAATAATGCATTATGCGGGAAAATTTTCTAGGTACCTGCATTGAGTGTTTTTTCTAAAGCTAAAATCTAAATCCTTTAACAATTATTTGAATAATAAACTATGAGCCTCATCATCTAAATAAGGTGTCGAGTCAAGATAGCAAGGATTCACTATTAAAGACTGATTCATAATTAACTCCTTTTTAATATACAATAATTTGGATCTTGAGTCTCCGGTCCTTATTTTTGGTAACTTTAATATTTGTTTATTCGTTTTCTTGTATATTTTCAGATCGATAATTTTATTTTTCACTAGCACTTGCGTAAAATCCTGAATGTACGCCTGCTATTTGCACCTCTCTAATTCAGGTATTTTTTGCTTTTAATGACACTTTCAATGAATTGACAAGCTTGCCGACTCAGTCAGAGATCTCAGATCTAGAGGAAGTCTCTTTTTTTAAGTAGTACCAACTAGAGCCAAGAGTATGTCTTAGCTAACCACGCATCATTTTAGCTTGCACAACCACTTTTCACAGTGCCCACATTCACACTTCTCAGAGATAGAAGAGATGATAAACAACCACGCCTGAACCGGGATTCAAATCCAGGACACCCAGATCATGGGAAAAACGCGTTACCCCTATGACAGGGTCTCAGCTTTTTTCACAATTTGATCCAACGCATTCCAGATTATAATTGAAGTTGATTATAGTTGAATTGAGTATTTATATCTATACAAAATATAATATTAGATGTGAAGCATAGATTTAAATTACCGGATTGACGGCTCATTAAATTTTTACCAGAAGAAAAGTTTTAAATAAACCCCTTCGCTTAAAATGGTGTGTTTAACAGTTGCATCGAATTATTGAATTTTTAATATTGAAACCTGTGATTAAGTAAAAATGTTAAATAATTAAACCAAAAAAATATTTGGAAAAGTTTTATTATCTCAAGTGGGACATTTTTTTATTAAAGAGATTTAAATAACGATGTATTTCCACATAGCATATATCTTTAGATTAGGATGTTTAAGTGTGTTTGTAAATCAAGGTTATGATTGTTCTTCAATAATATCCCTTATTTAGATTTGTTCGATAAAAATTAAAGAGGAATCCATGCGCTAGAAAAAAAGGAATACTAAGTTAAAGACAATAATATGCATAGTTAGTATTTTAAACAGACGATTTTAAGATGATTCGGTTTTTTTTATTTGCAGAATAAAAAGAGTAGCTAATTATCACTATCAACTATGACATTTGGATGGCAGGCAATGAATACATTTCGAGACCAATTACTTCAACTTCTTCTGTTTATATTTATTTCGTTGTAAGATTTGTTTTCGAATGCACTGGTGTTGTAAAGTTTGTAAATAAAAATGCTTATCTTGTTTTACTGCATTTGTATGATTAAACCATTGTTCATTTAAGTGGGAATTTTCATCATTTTTACAAGTACTGTATTCTTCCAATGATGTTCTATTGAAGACAAAGTCATTACTTTAACTATCAGGTATGTTTGTTTCTGAAATATTTTTTGCATTTGTTCCTTGATGCTCCTACTTCTCCTTGATGCTCCTGTATAAAATAGACTCTTTCTGAAAGGTTGTTCTATCTTTGTTATCCGATTATAAATATTTGCATTTTTTTATAATTCCACCATCTTTTTTTCCGTTTTTATTCAAAACATGCATTGTTGTAAGTTTTTTTTAAAAAAACCAAACTATTATAGTTCGTTCAATTTCATGATAATATCTTACACTTTTAGAAATCATTTTCTTTATACCAGTAAAATGCTAAGACTTGTAACTTATGCCATTATTATTGGCATTTACAGAATTTAATCCAGAACTGTGACTTTTTATAATTAGAATTCATTGTAGCAGATATTGTCTCCGAAAGCAATTAAATTTTCTTGACATTCTGTATTCTTAATCGAAGAATTAAATTATAAAATAATATGTACACTAAAAGTACTCAAAATATGAAATATTCCTAATAATCATTGTAATTCGATGATAAATGCCTTGTATTACATTTAATGTAGATGTGAAATTGTATATAGATGAGATAATCGTATAATGAATGTGCTAATGTTTAAAATATGATGTGTTTAAAAGCAGTTTTTTCCCAATGTTTTAAAAACTTGCAATGAAATAACAAATCTTGCCTGTTTGAGATAATTATATGAGGTAATAGGCTTAAATTAGTGTTATAATTCTATTGCACTAATCGTTAGTTAGATGTCAGTATTAGCTTTTAAGAAAATTTTTAGGAACGAAAGTTTTAGGAGGTTTCATTTAGGTTCAACACATATTTACAAACTTATTTAAAATTATTAGGAGATAAAGAAATATTGATGCTAAATATATTTTTTATCATAAACACTACCAATAAGAAATCCTAATATGCATGGTTAAATCTTACAAGAAAAAAATTCCTGGTGAGATTACTCAGAGTTGTAATGGAGTAAGCCACTTATTTGTTTAAGATTGCAAGTTTAATTTTAAATTCCATTATAGACTCTTTTACTAATATTGCTTAATATGTTTGCTCCAATTTTTTATGTAAATTTAAATTTGCTGTCCGAAGCATATATTTCGTTTTTTAAAGTGAAGTTTTGATTGTCTGAATGTATGATGGTATGGTTATAATTGAACCTTTGACAGTAATTGCCCTAAAATGTTGTTATTGCTGATAACTCTTGACCGATTTTGAGAGCAAATTGTTTTGAAAGATATAAATAAACGTTATCAAACGTTACATAGTGTTGGCAAGCTGATATTTCTGAAGATGAATAATAAATCTTGCCATGGCTCATCAATTGATTTAATTGAATTGTTGGGTGATTTATCGGGTGTTTTTGGAAATTCATGGTATAACTAAACTTACACTCGACTTTTTATCAGTAAACCACTCTATGGATAAGAGCACCCAAGGTTTAATAAACTGTGATTATTAAACTGAGAAACTGAATTATTAATGCTGTAGGCTGAGTTCCAATCTTTATTAAAAATCTGCTTTTAAACGCTTGTGGGAAAGTTTACTTATATTGGTATAAAAACAAAATATAAATCATTGAGAATTCTACAAATTCGATGCAAATATCATTCGCAATAAATTTTCTGCAAATCATATCGAACACTTTTCTATGGTATGAAAGATTTAAAAAAATGGTTTTTATTAAAATTTTTATTAATTAAAATTAACCAGTCATATATAAAAAATAATATTCTAACCACATTTAAAGAAGTTGTCGCCTCAGCTCTATCAGTACGGAAAGGCCATTGATATCCTTTAAATGAAACTTCGAAGTGTGCCCAAATCCTTCCCATTTCTATGTGATTAATTGAACACGACGGCACGTACTTTGTTAAACATGCATGGGGGACAGGAAGGGTTTCTAAGAACAGTGAAGAACGAATGTCCAAAGATATTTTCTTAACCACTTCGCCTACAATGACGTGTCTGACACGCGCATCGAATTACTGAATTTTTAGTTTCAAGTCTGCAATTAAGCCACATAATTAAGTATTTAAATACGAAAAAATCAATATGAAACGATTTGGTATTCCAAATGCTCCATATATTATTTTAAAATATCAAATTAACAATAAATTACGAAAATGGGATGAGTTATCTAATAAGAAAGTTAACTAAATTCGTAGGTCAAGTGGTTAATATCTATGGTCTAAATGAGATCTTCTTTTAAATAATAAACTATTAAGATGCGGCTTTTACAAGTGCATGGTTAATCATTTTGTTTGCAGACGTCCTAAAACAAAGGTAGAGCATCTTCCCCGTGATCTGGGCTCTTGGGTTCGAGTCACGTTCGGGCATGATTGTTCTTTATCTGTTCTATCTATGATATGTTTGAATACCCCCCCCCTATGAAAAGGGTCTGTGTGAGCGAATAGGATGGGTGAGTAGCTGTTCTGTATGCGTTTTCTTCTGTAAGCCTGTGTGATATTTAATGGTGCTCAGAGATTTCTAAATGTTCAACAACAAAAAATCTTAGCGTTCGCCGGTGGTGTTCTTGGAAAGAAAGGTACCAGAGTTAAGTTCAGGAATGATTGCTTTTTCCAACTAGAGAGTTGATGTTACTTTAAGTATGGTTGAACATATCCATTCATCAAAAAGTTTAATAGAGATATGATCATTGCTATTGCTGCGAAGTCTGTTGGGGAATTTGATTATGACAAGGTTGAGTCTATTTTTCATAGGGGATAAGCCACATTCCTGTTATTCCTTTTTATTGTTGGCTGAAGAGACGGCTCCAATTATAATTTGTGTCCAATGTTAAACGGGTTTTAATTGATGTTTATTAGAAGTTGAATCAAAATCCTTTAATTTTTCACTAAGAATCTTTAACACAAGTGGATTTGCTTCAGTCCCTGATAACTATTTCCATAAATTTTAACTTACTTAAGGAATAAAAAATAATTTAATATGATGATATTTCAGTGCATAAAACTACTAAAGAATTACAATAGAACAGTAGAAAATTTCTAAGTTAAAGCTTTCACAAATTAAGCCAATATATTTCTTAATAATTACACAAACTATTAATATCCTTAAAATCAAATATTTTACACAGATTTGAGAAACGATTGAAATTAAGTTGCCTAGAAAAGTTCGTCGCTACAAAACATTCGTATCCTTACTTATAATTTACAATTCAGATAAGGACTGAAAATTTAAATACAATAAATTGAAATATCAAAGTAGTTTTTGATGAAATAAAAAAAACCCAGAAATGAAGGAGCGAAAGTTGAAATTCTTTAGAAAATGAAAATATGTATAATGAATAAAGAATTAAGTATTTATTCATAATAGATTAAGTTTTGTAATATTGTAAACAATCTTTTTTTTTAAAAAATGACTGCTGATAGAGTGTAAATACCTTTTTATGAATAATTTTAATAAGTCAATAATATACCAATTATTCAATTTGGGTAATAAGAATTTAAAGTTTTGTTTAAATATTAAAATCTTCAAAACTCTTTTCTAAGAAAATGAAAAGAATTATTTATTTTTAACGGAGAATATAGATTTAAAACAAGTAAATTAAGATACTGAAAAACGCATTTGAAAACGGATTTTTTTCATTTTAAGAGCAAATGTTGGTTTTATCAGCGCATAAGTTCTGTACCAAACTTCCTTACTCCCAAAACGAGTCATTAACAAATCCTTGAATGATTTAGTTAGAATAAAATTCATACATACTGTCCTTAAACTTATCATTATATTTGTGCTTAAAGCAATTGTTAAGCGTTTTCTATGCAAAGATGAACTTTTTTTTAAGAATTTATTTTCGATTGAAAATAAAGATGTTTTGTTCCAAGAGATTAATGGTATTGTTATGTTCATACATACTAATCATTATTAAAATTGAACTGATGTCTCAATGGATGGAAACTTTTCCGTTGCTGGCTATCAGGAAATAAAATTTCAATAAAAGTTGTGTTTAGTTGTTTTCCCTTGAACAGTTTTTTAATTTGCACGGATTGTAATTTTTTATTACAATTTTGATATCTAGCTTTCATAACTTACTATTCGCCTTTTTCTACCTTCTAACTCTCAAGGTTTAATGTTCTCAAAAATTTTCAGTTGAATACTTTATTTAACTTAATATTTAAGTTCATTCTTTGACGAAATATTTTTAAATTTGAAATTTTGTTAATCATGTAATTTATAATAATGTGAAAGCCTTACCCAGTTCATCGTTGGATTTATTTTGATAATTTTCTGCCAATTTACTTAAATTTTGAGTTTTATAGTCATGATTATTAAGCAAAAATAATATAAAAACTTTTTTGTTGAAACTAAAAAAAGTCTTTTTTTTTAAAATGAGTATAGAAAAGCTAATTTTCCTCATTGAAGTGTTATATATACAAAGGAATATATTTATAATGTATGCTATATCTTAAAGAACTGTTCAATAAGAATTTCTTTCATTTCTGGTTCTTAGTTCGCATTTAAATATATAAATAGTTATATTTTATCTTATTTCAGTCAATAAAAGTACTTAAATTATGGTTTTAATTTCATATAATTCTTTGGCGTTAAGAATATTTAATGAAATATTCTTAACACTCCATTTCCCAAACCATAATAATAACACATTTCAATCTATGTTTTCCTTGGGACGACCCATAAATAGGAATGATTCATGAAGTTTCAAATATCATTATTTTAGGAAAGTGCAACTTTCTTATTTTAGAAAAATCACTTTTGTAGAGACACTGTGTCCTGATAACTATGTTTTCCTTGAGAAGGTCATTTGAGCATTTAAAATCACGCGTTTTTATAAAATAACTAGGAGTTTCGGCCTCTGATCGCTTGAGCTCCCCATATAAACCAGTTAATCTCGGATCGATTCGCTTACTTGTCGTCTACTATACCATTTTAGTCTAGCGGCATATTTATTCAGATACAATTTATTTAAATCTTCATTCAAATATTTTTAGTCTAAGAGTTATACATCATGTATCAATTTATCCAATTGATACGTTGTTATTTATTCATGCTAGAGTAAATAGTTCAACTTTAGAAATACAAGAATTCATTTACATATTACAACAATGGATAGATAATACATTTTGGTATTAAATCAATTAAAAAAGGAATTTTATTATAAATTCACTGTTGAGTATATGCTTTATTATGGTGCTTAGAAAAATTTGAATTTATTCAGAAGTTTCCAAGAAATTCATATAAACGTTTATTTAAACGTTCAAATACTTTTCGAATTTTCTAGATTTTACGTTATGAGATTTTAAATATGTATGATTAAGAAGAACAAATAACTACCGAACAAAATATGCAAACATATTTTTGGGATTGCTTATAGTTTGAGTTTTCTGCGGCCATTTGTATGCATAATATATTTTTAATTCTGATTTGTTCTTTGATGAAATAAATTAAATATTCAATAGTAAATTGTTTTTCTTCAAGTGTGCATTTATTTTTTTTACTTTGATTTAATAGAAAAACCTTTCATTTGAAGAAAGATTCGTTGAAATAGAAATTTTCTTATTCTTCACGAAATACAATTTTGTTGAATGTTTGACAAACAATACTCTGTAATCGAAATGTCAGAAGAAAATATTTTTTAAATTAATTGTTATTGTATGTTTTTATTTTTAATGATTTATTGCTCCGTTTATTTGAGTGCGAGGAAACTCCTTTCATTTGAAGCTGGAATGTGTTCTCTCAAGTAGATTTTCAATTTCAATCGGGAAAAAGAATATTATAGAATGGAAAGACATTTGTGAAAGAACTCGGTTAATAAAAGTTATTATTTGAGAAAATAATAACCGAATATTTGTCGAAAAAAAGATGTTCTATATTAAAGAATATATTCTGCCTCTTTATCTTTAATTATAAAATAATATTAATGTATTCATAGAATCTTTTTAAGTTATCTAACATTAAAAGAAGGTAGGGAAATATTTGGTTTTGTTAATAGATTTGAGATTAAATAATTATATTCAATCGTTTTTGGGTTCGTAATAGGTTTCGATAGTGGTAATATTTCATCTTTGGGATCGAACACAAGTTTTCAATCAGATTACTTAAAAGATGTAAACGTGCCTGATATATTTAAATCTGAAGTTGTTGATCTCCCATTGCCAGATGTGAAAGTATGGAGAAGGATGTATTTTATTTCATCTAATCTTAGGTATATATATTAGATGTCATGTTATCGAGATACAAAATTACAAAGCATGTCATAAAATATCCTTAGTAATGTT
Source organism: Argiope argentata (assembly GCA_026289955.1). Lineage (NCBI taxonomy): Eukaryota > Metazoa > Arthropoda > Arachnida > Araneae > Araneidae > Argiope > Argiope argentata. The sequence goes on along the minus strand of JAOUZG010015269.1, from coordinate 755,745 downwards.
TCAATATTATGCATAGTATAATTTTTTTGAAGACATTAAACTTTTAAATGCTATTTATATTTCTTATTTATTAATTCACACAAATCTCTGCTAAATAGCTTTGCAAAGAAATTGATTTTATTGATTGATTGGATTGATTTTTGAAATTGGTTTTGATTTTTAATTGCAAACTTTCTAAACAACATAATAAAAAAACTCTATTTTCAGTTATTTATTTAGTCAAGGATGTCCCTTTTTACTGGAATATTGTTTATACAAAATTTGGTTATTTTTTCATAAACCAAATAATAACCGGTCATGGGGTTTTTAATGCTCATCAAGCTATGTTATTTGGAAAATCTGATAAGTACAGATGTGGCAAATCATCTGGAACCATTCATCATATTATACAGGAATGTGATTTTATGGAAAACACCCGCTCAAAATAGCAACTAGACTGGTGAAATTTGGACATCAAATTGCTTTTAAAATTCCCTCTCTTTAAGGCAAGTGCTTCTGAAATTATCAATAATCTTATGCAGTTGGAATCCATGGTGCACGATTGAAATGACTCTTTGCTTTGTCTTTTGTTTTTTTACGTCTATATTGTATACGGAAACTTTATTTTGTATATATGTTATTTGCTTTTGGGTTACCAAGAGTTTCCTTTGTATATATTTGTTTTATACTTTTTCTTTTTAACAGTATTTTCTTAGTTAACGTTGTTTACATTTTCATGTTCCTCTTATATCTGTTGAAATGTTTATACCTTTTTCTTTTAAACAGCATTTACTTAGTTAACGTTGTTTACATTTTTATGTTCCTCTAATAACTGTTGATAGGTTTAATAATTCTTATACTTGGAGACAAGGTGACATTTTTTGAGAATCTAAATTCATGTCTCTTTCCGATCTGGTTCTTTGAATTGTTTTATGAAAATTAAGCTGATTAAGCTGCACTTCCCCGCTCGGTGGGGCTTTGCCTTGCGGCAGCTCATCGTTATATCCGAATGGCTTCGGCCGGGACGGAGTATACCTATGCCATATACAAAAGTTTGGATATTTGGAATGGCCTATGATATTAAGAAATAAAAAAATACGCAGTTTCAATGAACCATATCTTCTTCTACATAAAACTTAAGAATCTAAATTGATACGAATACCTAGAATGTTTGAATTTTTTTAACAAACGTCACGATGCTTGATAAACAAAGAATAACTGATATTCATGGGTAACAAACTTAATATCAAGGGTTTAACTTTAATTTCAGCATTAAAAATTGTTTATTTAATATATTTGTCCTCTGTATTTGTAAATATTTCTTCAAAAGGAAACTTTTTTATGAAGTTTGAATAAAAAAAAATTTAATATACTTTTAAAATCCCAAAAGAAGATTAAAGGACTATATTTCGATAAAATAAAATACGTTAAATTTATTATTTCGATACGAATAACTTGGTAAAATATTCTATAAATTTGCAGAACTAATAAAGTTAATATTTTATAGTTCAGGCATCCACGCTCTAAAACAGTATGTTTTTTTTTTAATTTAGACCCATAACATAAGATATGAAAGTTCTGAATTTATTTCAGAAACATCCAAATACATAGTAAAATTAATTACAAAAAAAATTTCCATTCAATCAATACATTAAAAAAGGTTGTTAAATTAAATATTAGGCAAATGAAAGTTTAACAAAAATCGTATGTTTCATTAATTAAACTTTGAAAGAAAATTACTTGAAAGTGTACACAATATAACTTCAGTAGTCGCAAGACAAACTGAATAATTCGAAAACGTAGCAATTCAGAATTTTAATTTTGTTTAGAAAATTTTCACTTTATTATACTTTCCACTGGTCTCTGGTCGCATATTTGTATAACTATCCCATTATGACTCTTATTTAATAAACGCCACCGTGACGGAGTATTTTCATAAGCACTTAACTTTATTTTCCTTTTCAACTTCTCGTAAAGACGTCTGAGAAACTTCGGAAGTTGAGAGAGTTTTCTACATTTTCACAGAATTCTTTGCTTTGGCTCGTATTAATACGAAGGAAATAAATGTGTAAAATTTAGAGGATTTCGATTCCTCAATTTTTACATTACATTCGGTACCATATTAATTGTTTTAAACATTCTATTATAATTATTTTATTATTCTTTAATAATACTTATGTATTAATTCTTTTTTTTATTCTTTTATATCTTATTTTGGTACTTTTGATTCATGTTTTCGAAGGTTGACGAAAAGGAAGTAATTAGGCTATATTAACAATCAATAATACCTATACATCAATATACCTATCAATAATTCATATATTCTAATTTTATTTTGAATTTACTTTTATTAAAAATGTTAGCTATATTTTCATTGTTATTGAAAATATAGAAGAATATATTATTTAAATATAAGATAAATATAGAATATATAAATATAGAATGATATATAGAAATATATTAAAAGATAATCAAAACTTCAATTTTGAAATTTATTCTTTACAAAATTGCATTTTGACAGTGTTTTATTTGGGATTTAAAAATAATTCTAAATAAGTGAAAATTTAAATACAAAAATCTGAGGAATCTAAATAAATTAGCTCATTTTTTATGATTACCTTAAAATCTGCCTGTAATATTCGATTCCCGTCACAAAAATCTCTATCTTAAGAAAAATCCTTTTACGATCAACAAACAGTGTTGGATATTAATCGATTGTAGAATTTGTGATCTCAGGGAGTGGCAATAACTGTGCGAACATTTGGCGAAAAGACTACGCAATAGATAAAACAGGAATCGTCCAGAATTTTTGCAATAAAGCTAATAGCAACGGAGAACTTTATTGTTCCAAAACCTTCCCACTCTACCACCTGAAACTATTGCAGGTCGACATTTTAAGCTGAAGACAGTCGTGTATTGAATCATGGAAAGTTTCACAATACGTTTTACAGTCGTATAACGAGTCAACGGTGAAAAATTGCATCAATCCAGTAGAGCTCAAGAGTTTGTTGAATTGAGCTGTGTGTCGAATTCTGTTGTTTATTACAGAAACAGCTTCGAGTCGTGTAGTAGTGAGTCGGTAGCTGGGTACAGCTAAAGCAAGGAGACTGTAAAGAATTGCAGGCGTTTAAAGAGACCGTAGAGTGTAGTTACAAATATTCCCTTCGCCTATTTCAGTCTGGCCGCTTTGTGTTCTGCAGTTGTTATTATAACACACAAATACTACCGACTAATACTTATGGGGTACTGTGGTGCTTTTGTATGCTTTTTTTCTGTTTTGTAAACGGTTTTGAATTTGCATTTATTGTAGGATAAAATTTATATCAATTTTTCTACTAAAATTTATGAAAGCTTTTCAAAAGTTAATATTATTAAATGAATTTTTAAAATATAAGTGAATGAACTTAAGCTTACGACCATTTTCTCATAAAACAGCTTTTGGAGGTACTCCTTTTTAGGCAGTCACAAATTCTGCAATCAGATTTTTAAATAATCAATTTAAACTTTTATGGAAATATATTAGATGATATTTGCAACTTATAAATATAATTTGTTTAAAAAGATTTTAAAATTCACATCTGCTATTTTTATTACCAATTTTTTTAATATTGAATGGATATAAAATAGTTTTACTTATTGGAAAGTACAAAACAACAAAATGATTCTTCACAAATCTGTTTCAAATTTCATATAAATCTATATTTTAGAGGATAGATACATGTGTCAAATTTGTATCTTTTTTTGTTAATTGATATGTTATGAACCCTTTTTATTATTTACTGAAGTCTTAATGTTGAATATGCATATGATAAATTATTTTGAAATTAGATGCTCACTTCTGGTAAGAGTAGACATGAATCACACATATAAATCATTTTACGTATATATAATTAATATATATATTTTAAAAGTATACAGAAGAATGTTTTATACTTTCTATCAAGTATTATATTTGTTTTGTAAATGCTTAATACACTTCTTTAAGCATAATTTGAACTGAGAGTTAATTTATTCTTTTAATTTGAGCTTTCATCAACATGTTAGCTGCATGCGTTGATAAAATCTGATTTTTTCCATGGATAACATGCTTTTGCAGATCAAATTCCATTTTTATTTTCAATAAAATAATTTGTTTTGCAATATTTTTAAAAATTTATTAAAAATAAAAATAATTAATATGTTAAAATCTCGTATCACTGGAAAGATATATATATTAATTTAAGAGCATCACTTCCGTATTGTAAAATTTTCTCATGTTATAGTTGAAAAACGCCACAATTCCGTATAATTTTCAATTATTAAAAAATTAAAATAGAATTTCAAGAAAATTTGTCAGTTTTTTCAAGGTATATGTTTTCATATTTCAAAGTATATGTATGGCATGCATGGTATGTCTAAATTGTAGGGCGCAGTGTTAATTTACATACATTTTCCACAAAACACATACCAATCTTTATTATATAAGTTTAGATAATAATACATAAGATGTTTTTATAAGTATAAATATCATTTTAATTTATCTTAAATACTGAATTAAAAAATAATTTTGATATATAAATTACTTAATCACAATTCCAAAAGTAAAACTATAGGTTAAATTTTTATAAATCCATTTTTAAAAAATTATTTAATAAATTTAACTGGGTGTTCTATTTTAAGGAAATATACTGTTTGAAACAATAAAAAATGTATAAATTATTTTTTATGACCCGTTTCTCAACTTTTGTAAACTAACAATAATATATATTTAGGAAACTGAAAGTTTTCTAACATGCATATTTTTTGCCCTTGTTCTGTCAGTAAATTTTGGTTGAACAGTTCATTTTTTTTTCAATTGATAGTTTTCAATAACGCACAGATCCTTGCCAATAGGATGAAATTTTCTGGCAAAGATATTTTAAATCAATTTTGTAGTTCTGTCTTTGAATTTTCCGGGAAAAAAAAAGAAAACATTTCACTGTTCATTTCAAAATTATTTCGATATTATTTTTTTAAATCTTCTGTCATGAATTCGAAATAAATATTTTTTTACAGTAGTTTCAATATTCAAATTGAAAGGGCATTTTCATCTGTACCTATCCAAAGAATATTTTTTTATGTTAAAATCATAGATATTGCATAAACTGTTTTATGGTTTTGATTAAATTTATAGATGTTGCGGCTTGAAATATGTTGCGTTATTGAAAAAGTGGATAAAATATAGATGCATTGAAAAAACAGCACTTTCGAAAAATTATTTGTGAGAGAAAATAAATTGTAAGCGTTTATGGAATTTCATTGCACCAATTGTTTTAGGTCACTATTCAGTTTTCAATTATCGTTTACAAAAGTTTTTAATAATAAAATGCCATTATGAATAAGTTAATTTGAAGTATTTTAGATCATTATTTCTGTTGGAAGAATTTATTTAATGCTTAATTTAATTACAATGAGTTGCATTCGGAAACAAGACTAATATATAATATTATTTGGAACAAAGATCAGAATATGAAGACAGAAACTAAATTGCATATTTTCTTTAAACTTCTATTTTATAACTTAAATATCAAAATGTAATCTATGATATGTTAATTCATTTATTGGAAATATGTCTGAACCTGGATTCCAGTCTTAAATCTGATCGTTTTAGTGTTCAACTATCTTCCTTAAAGTATAAAAACTATTTTCAAAGACGTAAAGTATTGTTCATGATGCCTGCAGAATAAATACTATACGGATTTATAGAGTACCTTGCACAAAATTTGAAGCCACATTGCTTTCTCACAGTGTTATGTAACAATTATTTAAATGCTAATTGAATGGAAAAGATGTGTTTAGTTTCTATATTCTTGTCCCTTGAATTATTTTCATTCCTGCTCTTGTTCTTAGATGCTCAAATCGTAGTTCAACATGTCGTTCGTAAAGAAATAATGTTAAAGTTTTACAATACGTTAGATGATCAGGAATAATTAATTTACATGAATGTGTTATGAAGAAATATATTTTTTATCATGTGTCAGAAGTTTTACAGAGAAGTGCTATTTAAGTAAATAGACTGCATGATGACATACGGCGAATAGACTGCATGACATAGTTTTAGAATTAATTCTGTATAGTTTTGAAGAAAACTGGCTAGACGTCACCACTTAAGATACATTTTCATATGTTTCTATTTTGAAATTACTCCAGTGATGCATTGAGATGTTTTATAATTCTGACCTTAGGGCTAAAAACGAAATATAAATATGAATTAGTGCCTTGCTTTTTTTAACTTTCCGTTCTGTACAAAGATGAAGAATATGACACTCGACAGCAGATTTGATTTCGTGAATGGAAAGTTCACTAGCATGACGTCATCAGACAATTCAATTTGTATTCGAAAAGTTTTCATTTTGAAATTGCTCTTCAGTCAGTTTTTCGATGCCTTTGTCGTTTGGATTTTTGGTCAGAAAAGAAACTCAGAACATGTACTGATCTGTAATTATGTAAATTTCTACTATAGCTTATTAGCATGAAAACTGAATATCCCACTTTATCCTCCAGATTTTTTTAATATAATTTCTTCAAAGCTTTTTATTTCCTCTTAGCAAAATATTTTTGTAATATTTTGATTTGCAACTGGATCTCGAACAAAGGTTCTTCTTTTTCAAATCCAACACCTTACTCCAGTGGCCAAAAAGAGAGATTTGTAAAACAGTTGGAAATTAGATATATAAAAAAAGTGCAAATACAACAGCCACATGATTCTTAATTATTAATCGAATACTTATATTAATATAATAAATAATTATATCTAATAAGCATTGTGATATTTATATATCAGTGATGATGATTAGTAATTTGTAACTAGTGACAGAACTCTCATATTATACCCCTGTTGTATTGTGACTAATGGCACTTGCCTTGGACAAGCCCCCGCTGATAGAATCAGCAGTTCTTAAGCCTAAGAAATGCATCTTTTTTTACAAGTAGCGCGATCTAGGGTCAAGAGTACGACTTAGCTACACACACGTCACAACCCTTTTTAGGGGGCAGACTTCATTCATGCAAATTAATTCATTCATCTCAGATCGTAATTTAGACCTGGAATAGAGAACGATCACCTCTGAACTAGTATCCCCAGTGGTATTACTCTCAACATGGAAGACTTTGCGACCACGAATAGATTTAACGAGTGCCAGCCGCCATGCACTCGGGGAATATTTGGGCCCGTGAGCTTCAAACTCGTCACCTAAGGAGTGAGAGTCCAACGCTGATCCCTATTCTGTCTCAGCCTATTAAATTGAGAAAACGTTTGTAACGACATGAATATTTAGAAAATAATGTGCCCATTTTCGTCGACTTTCTTTTCATATCTTTTTCTGAAACTGGGTTTCCAATTGACTAATAAAATATGATCAACATTGTGATCAGATAATTGAAAAAAAAAATTTAGTATTTTTATCGCAGTTTAATTTATCAACCATTTATAAATAAACAATTTTATTTAAAAATTTAATCAATAAATATATAATATAATGAATCAATATATAAATTTAGCTGATACTTTTGTTAATGAAATTAAACTATGAAGAAAGTAAATTAATTACATACATGAAATATTGACAACGTAACACAGCAACACTGCAACAGGTTTAATGTCATAAGAAGTAAAAAATCATACAAGGCATATAAAATATCTAGAAGACATGATACATACATTAGCAAATATTAAAAGGTAATATTGCAGATTAATGAAAGTTGAATATTAGTAATAAATCGAAAAGACAATTATTATTTTTTAAAAAAAGGAAATATTGACAATTAGATGTTAAATAACAAATATGTTATAAATATAACATATAATTTCAAAATATCTGTTGGTTGTCATAAAAGTATAAATACTAACAAAATGACAAAAATTCCTATTCTTTTGTTTAAAAACTTTTTAATTTGTGTAGAATATTGAATTAATTTTATGTATTTTTTAATCGAAACCAGTATTAATTAAAAGTTTCTTTCTTTTAACTATAACAACGAATAATATTCCTTAAAAACATCCTAATGTGGTGTTTTTTTTAATATTTCTGTAATAATATTATTAAATTAGTTTTATCTTGATAGTCAGTAAATATTTTAATAATAATGAAATAATTCTTAGTTCAAGATTGAAATATTTATCATATTTGGTTTATAAATCTTATTTATTCTTATTAATGATAAAGAATTATGCCTTGATACTTTAGGGAAAGGAAACTCAGGATTAATAGTAAATAAAAGAATCACTAGAAAAGAAACTTTAAAAATATTTCCTTTCATTACATACTTCAATTAAGCCTATAATTAAATAAATTTTCGTTGTTTCCTCATCAGTTTACTTTTATGAAATATTTTCTTGTCAGGGAAACCTTCAATTAGGAATAAAAGACAACTTCATTAACTTCAAGTTAATGAAAAGTGGAGGATTTCTTATTCACAGAACCGTTATAAGTAATTAATACCTATTATGCTGAAACTGTAACAAATCGAGTTATTAGCATCAGATTTAGCCGTGCATTTCTTAGCTGTGGGTTCCTCCTTTCTAAACAATAAAAAAAGATCAAAATGCCAGAGCCGTTGTCAGGTATATTGATTGGTAATCATGTGTGCTAGATCCTGATTTTTCTCAGAATGTCAGATGGCAAAAATTTCCGGAATTTGTGGTTTTGTGGATCAGTCGATATTAGAGGCGGAAAGACAATCAAAAGTGTGGGAGAAAGAAAAGAAAATAGCATGAAGGATTAGTTCGGCAAATGGACTATTCCATATGGTGAGGTTTATTGGGAAATATTTTTTCACCACCTGTTGCCTCCGAACGAATGTGATTTTATATTTTTGTCTCTTTTTCTAGTTAGTCGATTCAAATAATAAGTTTAAGAAACAAATAAATATTTTATTTTTTTAATGTATTTGAACTTTAGATTTTCGTATAAGATTTAGCTATCCTTTCTCTAAAATTTTGTCAAGCAACAAAAGTAAACATTAATAGGTTGTTCACAAAAGCTTTATTTTAACTTGAAAGATAGGGAAATATTTTAACTTTATATTTTATGTAGATTCATTAAATATAAATATTATTTTTTATTAACAGATACAAAAACAGGATATCATAATCCTACTTGTATTTACGAAAAAAATCTTTTCAGTTCTACTTTTGTCCAACAGTAAATGCATTTTAAGGGAATTAATGATTTTACCTGAAACCTATAAAAGAACTATAAAATTTCAAGTCTATAATTAAAATACAATCTGAGATTACTATTATTGAGAAATGATGCTGAAATCGTTTTTCTTTGAATAAAGAGGATTTCTTCAATTATTCTGTTTTTATAAATGTAATATTGAAAAACAAAAGCTAAAGTTTGTCACGGAACGTTTGATTTAAGTACAATTTTTTAAATTAGTCCTTACTACAAAAAAGTATAGAAAAATGCTTCAAAAATTTCATTAAAATAATTTTTCTTTTATTAAGTAAATAAATACCTTTCTTTAAAAATACTTATTGAGGAAGAAAAAATTTGAACATGACGTCGTCTAAATAACATTTTAATAATGCCGTCTAAGCAAGTATTTGTCTCTTCATAGACCCTATGGATAGATAATTGATACTTTGTATAAAGAAACCCTTATTTTTTACTCAATATAATAATAATAATAAACCTTGATAAGGTCAAGGTTAAGAAAGGAAATACTAAGTAAATGAAAAGTTGTTATCCTTTCTCTCTCAAACGATTTTCACTCCACTAAGCTCCACTTTTTTAAAACTTTCTACACTACATTTTGTGTTTACGATCATCCTGAATAGCGTATTTTGATAGATGGGGATTAAACTATTTTTACGAAAGAATAACTCGAAAAATTGAGATTTTTTTTTAACAATACAATAATGTTTTTTACAAAAATTTTGTTTGGAGAAAAAAATTCTACTTTCCTTTAAATAATTACTGATTTAACTAATAAAATATATGCCATTAATATTGCATTTCTTTGAAGAACTTATTTAGACTGCTTCTTTTAATAAAAAATATTTTTTATATTATTATAAATTATTAATTTATTGACAGAAAAAAATATAATTTTAATTATATCTATATAATTATATAAAGATAATTAATTAGCATAATTTTATAAAAGCTTGATTAAGGCAATGCTTAGTTTCTTAGAAAACAGTTAGGATGATATTACAACTCTGTACTGAAGATTTAGATAAAATAAAATCTAAAGTTTTTGATTATTTCGAATGCTTTTCTTTTTTTTTTCGAATGGTATGTACTCTCACAACCTAATATTTCCTTTTCATATTTAGATTTTTATGTTTACTCTGCTGAGAGTGAGTAATTAGTTATTGATATTTTGTTTGCAAATTATGAACAAGATTTAGTATGGTAATAATTGATTTATTTCTTTTTTCCCATTACATTTAGCTACTTTTTGTAGTTATTTGTTTAATTATTTTTTCTTACTTCCCATTATAATTTAAAGGAAATGTTAATTTCTCTGAGTGAATTTCCTAGAGTATACACCTTGCAAATTTCATATTGTAAATTAATGATCTCTCTGAGATTCATGCAAATTCAATAATAATCTTTAATCTCCCACATATGCATTGTTTCAGCTTTCAATTGATTATGTTTTAAGCCTAAATTCTAAACGTAAGCTTCAGATGTGGCATTAGAAATCATTTGCTTCTCCCTGTTATATGAGATTTTGTAGAGAATATACTTATCGTTTGCAGATTCTTAGATAAAAATAGAAATTAAATGAACGTAATATAAAAAGAATTTAATGAAGAAAATCAAAATTAACAGTTATCTTATTTTGACACTTTGAAAATTTGAGTAGATAAAAACTTCAACAATTTAAAATGCTTAACTTTCATGCCATATATTATTTTACTCGAAATACCAGTTTATATATCTACCTATATTTCGAAATTTTTTAATTTAATAAAACTTCATCACTTTCCAATTTCATATTTCCATAACTGTCCTATCATTCCTCTCATTTAAAATACGCTATGACAGTAAAATACGTTAATAATTAAATAAAGGCAAATAGGGATCTTCAAAGGAAATCGAGATACGAAACAATTTGCTTTATTGTCTATTTAAATTTATTTCCAAGTCGTCTGAGGAATTTTGAATAATTAAAGAATTATCTGTCCTTTCATAGAATTCCTGGCTACGACACATTGTTAAGAACAATAAATGTTTCTGTTAAATTTTGAAAGTTTGTTCCTAAAATATGATTTCATTGTTTAGAATATTGATTGGCAATGCTTTTTTAGTGCTATGTATGTTTTTCATTCAAATACTGAAAATTTTGAAGGCATATTATTTTTTCTCTTTTCTTATAAATAAAATTGCACTCAACCATGTGATTTTTGAAAGAAGCAAATTTCAATAACACTTAAATTCTAACTGATGTAGAATTTTTCTTGAAAGAAATTTCCGAAATCGAAATGGTAGTTCTCTCTTTGAACTCTTTGAGAACAAGAACTTCTTTCCTTATTTATTTCAGAATTCTTTCGGTTTTATTTTTGAGACAATCTTTCTTGTATTGAATTCATTTTCTCTTTCAGTAAGATTCAAAATAAATATTTTCCACAGTAGATTTGGTATTTAAATTGAAAGTAAATTTTCGTCTTTTCCTATCAAAAGAATATTTTTTTTGTTAACTCTGAACAAAATGTAAAAACAGATTTATATTTTTGATTAAAGTTGTGGATGTTGTGGCGTAAAATGTGTTACTTTATTGAAAATCTAGAGATAATAAAAATTGCAACACTTAAAGAAATTTCTTTTTATTTCGGAATTTTTTTTAGTATAATAATAGTCTACTAGCAATAATTTAACGCTTAAACTTATTTTAACTCCTATACAAAATTTTGCAGATACCACTAAGCGCTTTTAAAATCATTTTTTGGGATTAAGTTTTATATATGATATAATTATAAGTTTTAATTTAAGATTCAAAGTACTTTTAAACATTTTTTTTCAAATTTACCTAGTCTTCAAAGTCCAAAAATAAGTTTAGTTTAATTAACAACCCATTCTAAAAAAATAATAAAGGTTGGGGTTTTTTTTTTTTTGCTTCTGAATAGATTTAATTTTTTCGAGCTATAATCAGATGGAGATGTACGACACCTACGTCGACTTCCTCTTTCTTGACACTTCTCAAGAATTCCTACATCAAATTTGATGTTCAAATCAATCCGAAAGTCGGTTGTTCTGAAGATGGCGTGAACATGATGCCACTAACTTCCCTAAAACATAAAAAAATCAATTGAAATTCCAAAAGCAGTAAATTATTGTTCTTGTGACATAGTTTAAGAGCTCCACAAGAATTTAACTTTGGAAGATATTATGCATTTTACCTTAGATGGAAAAAAAGAAGTATTTCTACTTACTCATGGCAAAGAAGCGTGTATTTTGATGCTAGTCAAAGTGCTCATTTGCATTTGCTGAGAATAATGACGTTTTCTTAATTAATTTCATTCTTAGGACATTTTATTCCCGCTCATATATTTTGCCCAATCAGAGATGCTGAGGAATAGGGCAGGTATACAAAACATTGGGATAAAATATATTTATTTTTTACAGTGTTAACAGAAGAAAAGAAATCGAAATCGAAATGAGAGAGGACATCATTAACAATAACTGATAAATAGAAGAAACATAAATAATCAAGGATATTTGATGAGGCATCTAGCATTATAATTGTAACGCAGTCTTGGATGCTCGGTGAACAGGCATTTAATAAAATATATAAAAGATTGCAAATTTTACCTATGTACTTCACAAGATTCGCCAGCTATTTATTCTTGTTGGTAAATAGGTATCTATTAAGCTGTATCAAAGACTGCAGATTTTGCCTAGGCACTTCACAAGATTCGACAGGTTTTTATTCTTGTTGATAGAATTTTGTAGACAGGATGTACATTTAAGGGCATCCCTTAACAGGAATCGATGTGACACTTGATTCTATACAGGGAGCATTCATCGCCGTGCGAGTTGGTGCAATCATTTATGCACACACAATTCTAAGTCAATTGTGGTAAGATATTAACTTGTATTTGATTAGATTAAATAAATCAGATTTTCAATTGCTTTTTATCAAGGAGAAAGTATCAAGCAGCGACACGAAGGGATCGCTACGTTCCTGCTCACATGCTTAGGGACCAATTCATTGAACAATTTACAGTGGAGAAAATAATGATATTAGATGCCATTGACAGTTTATTTCCGTGAACAACGTCCGTCATCACAAGGAATGATTACTTTACATGAGAGTACTCCCAATATAGCCCTTTAAACTTTCTTGTATATGAAAAGGCAGCATTGTAATTTTTTTTTAAAAAAAAGAGAATGTTGGAAGATTTTTATTTGCCCGGTTGTTCTAATATATATGTTAACAAAATAACTACAATATTAGGAGAGCTATATATGTAAAGGCTGTTCATAGATTTAGCATGAAAAGTGAAGATATCTATTAAATTAGGAGTCATATCCGATGAGAGGTTAACCGTCTGTCGATCTGTAACATTTAAAGCTAATAACTCACTGACGGGCTTTCTTAAATATATTGAATACGGTATGTAATTTTGTTATTGCAATAGCATTTCTGTGCCTAATTCTAATTTTTATAAGTTAAAAATTTAAAAAAAAGGGTTATTATAAGTTATAAGTTGGGTTTGTTATGTTAAAAAAGGGTCCCAAAATTTAAAACTAGAAATCAAAAATATAAGTTCGTGTTTCTAGCACTTCTTTATTTTGTCTAGAATTTTGTTATATTAGTTGCATCCTGGAAGATGATCGTCAAAACCTCGCTTCAAGTTGCACTCTAGCAATTCTATTCTTCAAGAATGGCAAATGGTTAATAAAACACAAGTGCTTTTATTAGAAAATGTACGAGAAAGTTTTGGTGGAAACTACTAGTGCTTTTTTTAAAGAATACATGTTAAACATATTTCGAATGTTTAATTTCAAAATTTATTTTTTACTCTCCTAAGAAAAACCGATAGAAAGTCATAATTATGTTGCAAAAGTTTAATTCCTGAATTATTATTTTTTATTTTGAAAAAAAAGTCTGACAGAACGTTACTACACATCGTATTTAGTATTTAAATGATATTCCTACTCATATGTTTTTTGAGAGGTTTTACGTACTTCTTGTCCTTGGTCCTTGTCCTTTTCCTCTAAATTCATTAAACTTTACTCTCCAGACGTTTTACAAAGATTGAATATCACATTTAATTTCATAATATCATGAATTGTAATTTTAATCCTCGTCGTGGTCGTACCTTCAGCTAATTCACAATTCTATGTCTCGACGACTGACTTAAGGTCAATTAATTCAGATATGTCTGTAATTTTCGGTCAAACTGGAACTGAAATCAATGGGATTATGTTCTCAAAGACAACTCCAGACTACAAAGACTAGACACAATAAAGAAGCTTATTATTAGATATCATGCCACATAAGTAATTACATTTACCCTTAATTTATGGAGAATCTACTACTTTGCCAAATACATTATTATTTTTAAGATAATCATAATATTTTATAATATTGTATACTCTTATACATCTCGTATTATTGTTGGTTTGTCATAATTATCAATCAAATCGGTGACTTGAGATATTATAATTGATAGGAATCAATCAGTAGAAGACGAATTTAAGCACGTGGGTTAATGGTTGGCACCGATAGGCCGAACTCGCAACGTTAGGGTTTGTAGCCGAGTAACTTAGCTACTATACAAAAGTAATAACTTGCATTCGGAGGAAGTTATTTGGCTTATGAAATTTTCACCAAATACTCTCCCACCATTGAGTCGGTCATGAGACGAATGATACTAGGATATGTGTGAGTTATTGGTGCTGCTGCTGATAGTTGGTGATGTTAACTGTTGTTTCTAATGCGCCTGACGACTTTTACTACCCATGAAAAGTGTTACAACAGCTGTACGAATTCAAGCTATTGTTGGTGAATAGTTAGCTTGTCCTAGGACCAAACTCACAACGTTAGAGTTTGTAGCCGAGTCACATAGCCACTATACAAAAGTAATTATTTGTGCAAGGATAATGTTATCTGGCTTAGGAATCTTCCTCCACAAACATTCTGCAGTCCAAGGCAGAAACTGTCATTTTAATAACTAAATTGGCAAAAAAAAATTAAAAACAAAAGTAGAGATAATAATAATATATTGAATCCGGCCTGAAGACTTTTTCAAGGGTCACCCTCAGGCAGGGATTCAAAAAAGGGATTTTTTCTGTGAGAAATCTGACAATAGATACAATGTTCTTTTAATTATTTCTATTTTTAGATATTACTGTTTGGGTAAATTTATATTGTTTGCTAATTGATTCATTTTAATAACTAACCGATTTAGTTTCATATTTCAATCCATTTTTAGTTTAATTATTATATTATTGTTTTATTTTGAATTATTTTTTTACATTAGTACATTCGTAAAAAAATGTATGTATTATATTTATTTTTAATGTGTATTTCATAAATTTAAAAAAATAAGTCGTGGTTATTAATTAATAATTTCCTAATAAATACAAGTAATCAAATTAATTATAAAATCATTATGTATTAAAATCAAAAGGAAATAAAAAGCAACAATTAATAATTAAAGTTGCGATACATAAGAAATATGCTTTATCGTTCCTTACTTTATTTAATAACAATTTTAATAATTCATTATAACACAGTTTGTAATCCTGATATGTTATGATTCATAAAAATTATTTTTTTAAATCAATCTATTTGAAAATTAATCTAAAATATTGCTTATTCTGCCTGCTTCTGATATTATGATTTACGGAATAAATAACTGTCTAACTTGCTTAGTCGAAATTCAGTGACTACAGCCAATAAAAAAGGGAACATTTTTATTGCTATTGTAGGTAACATTTTTTATCGTAGTTAACTACAATATTATTTTATTGTGTTTAACATTATTAAGGAAATTTTGAAGAATATTTATCATTGTTTATCATCATTCTTCTTAACCCAATGCATTCCCATTAGATTTGTTATATAATCGGCTAACGAATATTTCTTTTATGTTTTTACGATATATTTCATATTAATAATTTGCTTTTTTTATGAGATATTGACCTCTACTTTATGGATACTAACGTCTTTAGGAACTGTTCAGGAAGTCTTAAATATTCTGACGGTAAAAACAAATCGTATCCTCTTTTTCTGCCGTTTTACCACATTGGCCACATAAAGTTCCTTCAGTCAAAGGTTCCGGTTGCCATGGATGCGAGGCAATAAAATAAATAGGGTCAACATGCTTTTCTGTTATAAACGATATTTTTAGCGTAGCAAATATCGTTTTGGCATTGCCAACATCGTTTGATCATGGTTTATAAAAATGCCTATTTCAAAATAAGATATGTTTAGCCTGAAACAATGACTTAAAAGTACTTCCAACTTTATTGAACAGATCTGATATTATATAATATGTAAACATGTTTTATAAAATGTTTGCCAAAAAGAAAAAAACTTTTGAAATTTAACATTGATTTATTTCATACAAATTTGCACACAAAATTAATGATCATAAAATATAATCACTCTGCATCGCGACAAAAGAGTAAAAAAGACAAATTTTTCCATTCAGTGGTTTTACCATGAGATTTTTATTAGAGTTTCTTTCAAACGCGTCGATTTAGGAAAGGGAATCTTAGTTTTCTCTTAAAGAATGTTGCAAGAATTAGGTATTTTTATCCTTTCTCTCAGAGCGTGAGAAAATTTATAAACAAACAGTTTTATAGAACAATTAGAGAATCAATTAAATATAAAAGTAGAAATTGGATCTGAAAATAAGAGAGCAATTTAGAATGAAATCAATACGGACAAAATTAAGGCAAAAATTAGGAAATTTATTAAATTTTTAAATATTATTACAACTTTAATTCACTCCTAAAATTATTTTTATAGTTCCAGAATGAAACCTGTTAATTTTTTTAATGATAATGAACATTTTTTGAAAGGAATCGGAAGGTCAATAATGTACAATGAGTCTCTTTTCAATCAAAATTGTTTGAAATAGTAAAAAAAAGGCTGCTTTTGAAATTCTATTTAATTTATAAAACCAGAAAATTTGCTGTCACTGAAATTTAATATTCTATAGAAAGTTCTTTACACTCGGCCAGTTATAAGATGGCAAGTATACAGCGCATGCGCAGCAAGCCTGAAAAATACTGTTCGGTCTATTGGAAGTAATTTCTCTTCGGGACAACTAGAAACCACTTTACTATATATATATATTTTCTTACTGCGCATGTGTTTGTAGATTTTGGCGGATATTCGGAACTAAAAAAATGGTCACTTATCATAGATTAATTACGACATTTTTTGCTTTTTGCTCATTCTGATGCAAGGCTGTGCTTTGTTTTTCATTTTATTTGCCAGTTTTTCACTATAATTTCAAAATTTAGGCATGTTGATTTTTTTTATTTTGCTAAGTTTGTGTGTGTGTGTGTAAATTTCCGTCATTTTAATGCGATATATAGTGAAAATATTTATTATTTAATAAATATCGAAAAATATTTGCCAAAACGGCAATCTATAGCCAAACATGGAAAGCTTGAATTTATCTAATGAAATTGTAGCAAACCTAAATCAGTCCATTTTTACGCATGCGAAGCATACTGTCTTATAACAGGCTGAGTGTAAACCCGGCATAATGTACATATCTTTAATATTTAAATACGTGAATAATATAATGCTAAATAAATGATCACACATTCAGTTTCAAATCTGAAAGATTTTGCAAACAATTTTTGAAAAATCGCATTCTTTGTTATTAGTAATTACGATAGTACAATGTTTCCGAAACAAACACATTCAAAGCATCAACAAAAAAAAAGAAGAAAGAAGTATTGGAAGAAGTCTTAAAATATTTCCTTCATTACCTTTTTCATCTAAGCTTATCATTAAAGACATAGTTCCTCATCAATTCATGTTCTTAAGATATTTCCTCTTGAGGAATACCACCAATTAGCAAATAAAAGACAACTTCATTAACTCGAAGTAAAAAATAAGCAATTTCTTATTAATGGATCTGTTGAAAGTAATTAATGGGCTTCGCACCGAAGTTATAACAAATTGAGTTATTAGCACCAGTTTCAGCCAAATCAATTTTTGTTTTTGTTTTTTCTCAATGCTTCTGCAAAAAAAGATTAAAATGCTAGGAGCGTTTCTGGTATATCGATTGGTAATCATTTGTGCTGTAACTCTATTTTTCTTAGAAATTACGAAGGCAAAAATTACCTGTAATTGTGGTTTAGAGATTCAGTCAATACTTGAGGCAGAAATAAAGTGAAGAGAATATCGAATTCAGGATAAGTTACTGAATGCATAATGTTCAAATTCATTTGGCGTGTTTTATTGGGAAACATTTTACCTCACCTGCTGATAAGGAAACATTTTTTTTTCTTTGTTGGATGAACCAAATAATAAATATTATTTTAAGAGGCATTTTTTTTTATTTCTATAATAATATATCCTTACATTTTTATCAAATTGTGTCAAGACCAGATACGAGAGGCTTTTTTTTTTCAAGAAAAAGAAAGGCTTGAATTTTCTGTGGCAAAAAATAAAAAGAAACTTATTTAAAAATATAAACAGAAAGTTATAAATTTGTGTATATGTTCCAGTTAAAATGAAATAAACACAATGCATATGAAATTGGACATTTTTCCATTGTTAGAAAATCTATTTTTCTTACATCTATCTATAAAAGGCCTTCCAAAATTGATGACCTTTTGGTTTTTAAACATATTGTCTTTTGAAATTTCAGAAATATTGAGTAATTATAACTAAGCATTATTTGATTTCTAAAAATATTGTTTTTTCGAATATTAGAAATATTGAGTAATTATTACTAAGCATTATTTGGTTTCGAAAAAT
>JAOUZG010015269.1:721287-736823 GCA_026289955.1 Argiope argentata | reverse complement strand
TTTTCTTGAAATATCAGAAATATTGAGTAATTATTACTAAGCATTATAAATGGTCCTTACAGTAATTTAATAATTTATTATACTGACTTAAGGAACTTGAAAAGCAAATACACTTTCTGTTCATTATATGTGATTGGTAAAAAGAAAAGATAAATGAAAAATAAAAACTTCTCCTAAATAATTCATAATAAATATATACATATGAAATATTTTTTTAAATATTAAGATGACATTTTTGTATACATTTAATCACTCTTTCAGTGTTTACTTTTTCAACTTCAATTTTTTTAAATAAAATTATTTTAAAAACTAAATAAAGGCTTTCTATGAAAAATCAAATGTAATAGAAAGAAAAAGAAAAAGCAAATGTCGACTCAGATCTGTACTATTACTTCAAATAGTATTAGTACTTTATCGAGTTTATTGCGTTTTTAAGTCGCTGAATTCGAAAGAACTTCAATAAACATTGCCATAAGCAGTCAGTTTAATCTAGAGTTTATTTTATACAATCGCAATCCGTGCAAAAGTCTGCTTTATAGAAAACTTGGTTTGCCGTAATTACAAATTTCTACACAGATATTGTTTGAAAATTATTGATGGAATCTAATTTTGTCCCAGGGACAGTGCATCTATATTTTTGTCATTTAAATCTTTTATAAAAAGCATACATTTATTTTTTAATAAGGAATGCCTTAAATAGGGAGAGTCAATTATTTATTTTCTCCCTTTTTTCCCGTTTGTTTCTTGTGCAAAAAATAAGTTTAAGGAAATTAGTTGAATATATTATGTGAATGGCTATAAGATTTTTAATAACTGAAAAGTGCTGAAGTTATAACAAATAATATGTTGCCGTGTTGCTTTCATTAAATATTCATTTTTTATATCCTCAGCATTGAAAGAAACAATATACTTTAATGAATTATCAATCTAAAGTAAAGCTGTAAAAATTTGCATTTTTCTCATATAAAAAATCTTAGAAAACCGCACCAGAACAGCAACTGAAAAAAGTATAGTTTCGATAGGAAAAAAAAATTAATTAAAGTGATTTTTTTTGGTAAAGTAAATAAATATTTTTATTTTAAAACACCAGTTGAGAAACTAGAAATTGGGACAAAAAATGCCCCAAAGTACTCGTTAATAATGTCTCATTAATTCCTGCTTAGCAATTATTTATCCTACCATAGACATGCTAGATAGATAATTGTGACCTTGTTTTTATAGACCCTTATTTTTTGTACAAAAAAGGCGCTACAATTAAGTCTGTGTAGTGAGGTGTTAAGCAAATAAAGCTTTATTTTCAGTTATTTTATCAAAGGATTTTTACATCATTCAGTTTTCTTTATAGTAAAAGCAACAGTTTGTACTTCATTGCTACTTTGAATAGCAGCATTTTGATGATATTGATTAAAATGCCCTTTTTACTAAAAAGTATCAAGTGAAATTATTGTTTTATAAAAATATTTATTTTTGTTTAGCCTGATGAAGAAAATATAACCCCCTTCCCGACATTCTGAGGTTCAACTTACAGAAATTTTAATTAATATGAAAATTGAAAATCATTTATTAAATAGTTTTTAGTTTAAGAATATTTGTTATAGTAAAAAAAAATTGACATTCAGAAATAATTGATATAAGTATATTTAAATTAATTTCGATATTCATGTGTTTTCCAAATAGCTGAAATACTAACATTACAGCACGTTATATTTATGGTTAATGATAGTTATTCTTAAATTACTATTATTATGAATATGTTTAAAATTATATTTTTATGATTAATGCTAATTTTAATATAGTAAAAATGTACTTTGTTTATTATGCATTTTCATTTCATTACACTTCTTTGAGGTTAATGTGATCTCAGAATCATGTTAATTTATTCATATTTTATACGTATATATGTATATTTTAATGCGGATTATAAGTTATCATAATTATTGATATTTAAAGCACTGATTTTAACTGAAATATAGTGTGATAATTTGCTATTTCTTTCTTATTTTGTTCCTTTTTATTCATCTGCATTTGTTTTTTAGTTTATGTTTATTTCTTTAAGTTCTTCAAGATAATGCAAAGGAATTATTTCGCGCTCTGTGGCAATTTTCTAGTTTACGAACTTTGCAAATTTCTAATAAAATTGGTAATAAGTATTTTATACTTTCAAACGGGCCTTTCATTTTAGATAATTGCCCTTTGTTGTTTCTTTGTTCACATTTCTTTTGAAATCCTCTTTATTTTAAAGTCATTTTAGTTTTCTGTCTACCGAGTGGCGATTTTTTCTTTCATTAGGAGTTGTAATGTTATTAACAATAATATTCCTTTAAAAATCAATTATTACTAACATTATATTTATTCAGCTTCATTTTCTTTCATTTTTATTAATATTTTTTCCTTTACATTCTTTGATAAAATACAAAGAAATTATTTCGTGCTCCATGGTAATTTTCTAGTTTTTACATACTTTGTATTTTTTTCAAATTATTGTCCCTTGAGATTAATCTGAGTTTAATAATTAAATTGAATCTCCTGAATATACGCCATGTAAATTCTCTCTTCACCCTTTATTTCCCAACCCTTGTACCCAGCGTTGTCTTCTGAAGTGAAAAGAGAAATCGTTTGTTTCTCTTCGTCGTCTAAAAATGGTAACAATGTAACTGTGACATTGGCATGGCAATGACATTATATAATTGGATATACAATATTTTTACCTTCAAAAGTACCTATCACTTTAGGAAATCCCCATTGCTTATTTATTTGTCTCTATTTTGTTAAAAATTCACTTGGATTTGCTTGATAACTGACTGTCCAGTGGTAATTATTTATTGAGATTTAGGAATGGATGATAATATAAAATAAATAAAAACCTTCAACTGTCAATAATTTCTAATATATTAATGTTTAAATTATTATCTTGTAAATTATTTAATATAATGAGAATCGTTCATGATTCTTAAATAAACAATAGTTATGGCAAATTCAGAATAAAATATCTATCAATTTAATAATACATTAGGAATTGGATATAATTTAAGATAAATGTGTAATATTATTTTGCATTCTAATTGTGCTATAACAATTAGAATGCATTTCGCCACACATAACAATTGGCAAAATAAACAAGAATGGTCTTATTAAGAATGTTGATATAACTATATATTTTATATCTAAAAGAATGTATGGGTTATTAAGTATAAAATTGGTTTATATCATTTTAAATTTATTCAAATTTCAATTAAAGTTGTGCCATATTAGTTGAAATATTTGTTTGGATACCATATTATATATCTTGAAAATTTTAAAATCAATTTGAAAAATTGCTGAATTAAATTTTTGTAAGCTTTTATAAATTCTTTTAGGTTTTTGAATACACCTCACTTGAGTTTTCAGATTTACAAAGTCTTAAAAAACCGTATTCCACGTAAAGCTTACTTTATTTTAGTAGAATAAAGTTAAAAATTTTAGAATCATATTAAAAACGTCATAAAAGTAGTGATGTGGGGTTTTACCTCTTTACGATGCGCAGATAAGTTTTTATAAATACATTTAAGCCAATAATCTTTCTATTTAAACTCCATAATTTAAGTAATAATAATCATTATTTATTATTCATATATAATTTATTGATGTTACAATCCTTATTTATCATTCCATTTATCTTCCATAATTTATAATTTGTTAAATATTCTTCCATTTTGTTTTAAATTTTTGAAGTAGACTTTCAATACATATTTTGTGTTTACCAAAGATTTTTAGGTTATATTAGAAGAATATTTTATTAATCATACGTATAGCGCAGTATAGTTTTATTTGGCTCTTGTGGCATTAAAACAGACAACCAACCAACCAGTAAGTAAAATGAATTAAATGCCATTTGAAATAAACAATTTATCTTAAATAATTACATAGCTGAAAATAATTTAAAAACTAACTTCCTGTTAATATTTTTACGCTAAAGCTAAATATTTCTTTCATGGTACTAAAATCATCCAGGTTCAATAAATATATATATCTCAAATTGAAATATTCATAGAAACATAATATACAATTTTTCAATTTAAAAATAGATCGAAAATTCAATTCCGTTCATGTTTTTTTTTCTATTACCATATCAAAATCTTCAGAATATTTTATTCCCAAACACGATACATTTTTGAGAATATTTTACAGAATGTATGATTTCTTGATAGTGTCCCTTGCACATCAAATAAACCATCGTTGAATCGATTTCCTCAGATATTTTATAATTTTTATGGAATATAACGCTGCCACGCTCTTTTTCCAAAGATATGAAAGCATCTTTTAGCCTCCTGTTATCAATCATTTTTCTATAAAAAATATTAAAAAAAGGAAGAAAACATATCTTAAATTCAGATATACGTCATCGTTTGACGTCACTTGAGTATCACAACCGATCCGATGATACATGGTTTACCTACTATTGCTCCATTATTTTCAAACGCATCTAAAAAGTTTTATAACATCCGTAAGCAGAATATAAATCGGTAAATGAACCTTTTATTTGCATTTTTGAAATTGAATTTTATAAATCAATATGTGAAACAGCATCTATGAAAACTTAAAGACTAAAAATAATCTCTTATTATTTACGCAAATTACATGACTTTCTTATTTTAGTCCTACATTGGTATAATTCACACCTTTAATGATATGTATTATTTTTAAGTGCCACAAATGCTATTTTAATTTTACTTTTATTAAAGTTTTAGTTTTCTTTAATTGGAAGAAATGAGTCATTTATTTAGATATTAAAGTAATCCGCTGTGAGCTCTCAAGTTTCTTACAGGAACGTTCCAAGTTCGAAAGCTGATTCCACTGAAGATATATGAGCTTTTTTAATGTTTAAATTTGATTTCTTGTCTCAGAATTAAGTAAAAGCTTTCCAGTCCAAGTGCCTATTTCGTTATCAGATTGGTGTTTAAAGTTGCTCACTTCTTCCCAAATTATCTATGCATTAGTTCATAACGTGTGGTTATTATAACTAAAATAAAATTTACTATATATCGTAGAACGTTGCAGTGATGCCAAATGCATAGAAATCTCCGAAATGACATCATTTCTATTTACTGTTGAATGCTTCGTATTGGTGAATGAAGCGTTCAGTCAAAGTTCTTATGAATGATATATAGTGAGCTATTTCGGAAATTATTCTCATTTAAGAGCAACTTTATGGTTTCGATAAAGTTTTATGTGAGTAAAAAGAAAAATCAATTTTAATATTGCCTTATTTTAATATGTCATCGATATTTTTTTTAAATAAATGGATGCAATAGTTTACTTATGCTTAATCTAGATTTACATCTAGATAACATTTTTCAAATTATTTCTTCAACCAAAATTGTTTTTTCATCATCCCTTGAATACAACTCTAACTACAATTTCAAACATGAGAAAAAAGACTTGTTAATAAACAGATTTAAACCATATCAAAAATATGAAAAATTTAAAGGAAAACAATTTTTTTAAGCTATTTTATTCGCTATAAAATTTATTATTCAAGGATAACTTAATAAATATAATTTTGACAGATGAAGGCTGAATTTGCGGAAATAAACTGAAATAATGATTAAGAAATCATCGCTTAGCATGATAGCAGTTCATCTTATAAAGAAACGGGGATGTTAAAAATTTGATTGATGAAAATAACAAGATAAATAACGAAACTATTGAACTGTAAACTATTACGATCCACATATTTGGTATAAATTCATTCCCTACATATAATAATTATGAAATCAGAATAATTGAAATGGAGATACCTTATCAATCGATAATTGAAAGTCTTGTAACGAAAGACCAAATAATAATATCTTTACTTCTAATTATTATATGAGATGAGTATATATGTATTTTCTAATTGCAGACTATGCTTTCTTTTCTAAAACTAATAAATTTGGCATAGATATACTTTAGAAAATCAGAACGTGCATTTGAAAAGTATATTTTTTGAAGTTCTAATTAGAATTCTAATTAATAGAAAAAATTAAACAGTTTAATGGTGTTTTTTGATAACTGCTAAAAATATTCCAACACAACAGTGATTTCTATCTTTCCAAGAATGCCAGTTTAATTCTTTATTTTAGACATTTAATTATCTTTTAAACATATTTTTAAGTTTATTTTATAGCGCTATTTTCATTTTTTATGAAGAAATCCCAAAGTTTTTAGTTTTTTATTAAATATTTGATTGTGTGATATTCTTCCATTATTGTAAATTAAAAAAGAGTTCACTTTTATATCTCAATAATTTACAGAACAAATAAGGAAAATGAAGTTTCATCTAATAAATTAGAATATAAATATTTTCTGATGTCTACCTTCTAAGTCAAATAGATAATAAATGAATACATAAATTTACAATGTATATGAATTGGAAATTTAATCTTTTAATAGCGCTACGATGTTATGGAATTGGTACCCATTGGAAACATCTAGTTACACATTTAATGGATCATTAGATGTAAGCCAATTAAAATACTATTTCGTTGATGTCTGATATTTTGATGGAGTCTTGGATATTAAATTACGTTTATGAAATTGAAATTATAAACAACTACATCCTCGATGAGTCAGGTGATCTCCAAAGTCAACTATTATTTTACAAATATATCCTTTTATCCAGGAAGTCAATAATTAGATTACTTTGAATAATAATAATTTGAATTAATAATTTGTTTTCGCATCCAGCTTAAGTTATCATTCATTAGTTTTTAGGTTTTTGTTGATTTATTTTTATATGCAAACAATAAATTAATGAATGGCTCAAAATGAAATATTAAGCAATGGAATCAAACTTGCAATTTTATAATGTCATTAAATGTAAAAGCTGATTACTTCAGATTATCTCTTGTAAAAAGGAATCTATTGAATGAGGTGACTTTATTTCTTTCTTGCGAAAATCGTTTACTTGTCCAAAGTGCCAAATCGAAATCACGTAAGCCAGGGGAAAGAAAGCTAACAAGTCTCTCCAATCTATTATAAGATTCGAAGGGTATCAAGGTGTCATCATGATAGTATCGTGTCTTTCAATTACTATCATTAGTTCAACATAGAAAAGAGAATTTTTTATTGTGTGGAGGGAAGTGTCGGGCTTTTTATCTGTTAGCAAATTATTTTTACCGCATATAATATTCAATGTTTCCTTCGGTGTGTATATCTCAAAAGTAATAAAATTAATAATTTGATGTCAATTTGAAGATCTGTATCTTATCATATTAAACAATATTTCTGTTTAAACTTATATTTACTCTTTTCTATATTAATGTATAAAGAAAATTCTTATTAAGTTAAATATAAAATATTCTTGTGAAAATAACTTTAACGGAAAATAATGATTTAACAAATAAAATTGGCAAAGTCGGTTTAGATGTAATAGAAAATATTCTTGTGAAAATAACTTTAGACGAAAAAAATTATTTGACAAATAAAATTGACAAACTTGGTTGAGCTGTAACAGAGAAAATAACTTTGAAAAAAAATTATTTGACAAATAAAATTGGCAAACTCTGGTTGAGCTGCAACAGAGAATACTTTTGTAAAAATAACTTTAAATGAAAAAAAATTGACAAACAAAATTGGCAAACTCGAATGAGCTGTAAAGTTCGGGGAATTTATGCTTTTATTTTACTATATTTCTCACAATTGAGGGAACCACATGTGAAATATCTAGTATCTCTGATCTTTCACAAGAGATTACAAATTGGAATGAACTCCCCGCAATTTTTTCATTCTCCATTAATTCTTGAAAAATCTCAAATTATTGGATATTGTCCACAACCTGTCCCATAAATATTGAAAAACTTCAGCTAAGTTGTGGGCACCACGAGTACTCATTTTATTATTATTTTACTGTAGAGCTTCATCTATGAAAATTGATGTTTTATTGTGTATTGAAGAAAGTCGGCATTTATGAACTAATTGCATGCATTAGCTAACTTTAGATAATAAATGTCGATCTTAATGGGAATCATTTTGCTAAATCCATTGAACATTCTTTGAGGATTTATTTTGTCAATCAATCGCTGGAATGAGATTAACAGGTAACAGAAAATCGAATATGCTATTTGAATGAATAACTTACAACCGATTGAAACCGCAACTGGATATAGAACCATACTTTAATTCAGCTCATACACCAAATTTTAATAATTCAAATTTTGCAATATCGCTTTTATATCAGAAGATAAAAAATTAACTCTTTGATTGATGTGGTTCCAAACTGTGTTCAGTTCTGAATTTTAGGTGTTTAACATTTGTACTAAGTTTTATTTGTTTAACTTTCTACGTTTTTTTATTTATTGTGCTTCTTCAAACTTGGATATTTAGGAACTTTCTTCGAATGGATTTTATTCAAAATTTTATTTAAAAAAATCTACAAGCTAGAACTGAAATCGCTATACCGAACTTCATCTGTATAGATTAATTCGTTTTAGGTCTATCATGCTCACAAACTGTCAAGCAAACAGATTCTGTTACGAAAATATATTTCTTAGATTTGGGTATGTCTGAAACTTAAAATATTTGTAAAAACATCTAGTCTGAATGTTTATGTTTATATGCTTCATATAAGATAAAAAAGGGATGTGACGTGTGTGTAGCTAAGTCGTACTCTTGGTCCTAGATGGCGCTACTTTTAAAACAAAGAGACTCATTTCTTAGGCTTAAAATCTGCTGATCTTATCAGTGGAGGCTTGTCCAAGGCAAGTGTCATTAGTCACAACACACATATAAGATAAATCCCTACTATGATACATTTTTTCCCTTTAAAAGTATGGAATTAAATCGTGGAGATTTTTTTTTCAAAAATTTATAAATAGTATATCCAGGGGATACACAATTCAGCATAAAATAAATGTTGTTGAAATCGGGCCAATGATTGAAGATGTGTTGTTTTGCCGATTATTGTAAATGTGTAGATTAATTAATTTATAATAATTAAATACTTGAATAATGTTTAAGTACATCAACTGCTTAATAGATTTCAACAAAAATCAGCTATCGATTCGTATAAAATTCTTTGAATATGATCTATAATAAATATTTGTTTAAAATTGGAGCATTCAGTGCTCAGTGTTGGTTAAAAGACGAAATAAACTTATTAATAATCCTTACTTCGGATATTGCACGTATAAATTATCTAGATTTTACATATCTGTGTCAAATCATTAAATAAAGTGAATTATTCTTTGGTATTTCGTTTCGGAATCCATCATTAGCTGTGGGATAACCGTTTTAACGCAGGAAGGATTTAATTATGAGACGCGGTATACGCGCCACGTTGGCGTCCAGATCGATCGGAAATCGCGCCACATTTCATCCAATTCATCGCTTCGGGAGGGTGCAAACACGCAGTTTGGTTAATTGGGTTGCTGCCACAATTTGCGTTGGGATTCTGGGGAAACTGTAACCGTTACCTCCAAAGCCAGGAATTTCCAACAAACCCGGTACTATCTCTTAATCCTCACTCATTCGTGGATAACATCAGAAATATGGCAAGGACCTTATTTAATACCATCAATGTTATTTTAAATAAGAACTAATTTCAGCTAAATCTTTAGTAACCGCTTTGTTTGCGAGTTGCTTTTCTATAATATTCACCGAAAAGAAAATATTAATATTTAACTACATATTTGATAAGCATTTTGATTATCAATTTTAATGATATTTTTGACATATTTGATTATCCATTTTAAATTAATATATTTACTCCTTCTTCAATCGGATTTAATTATTTTGTTTCTGTATTCAAGGAAAGGGAATATTTAGGGAAACCTAATTTTAAAAACAAAACAGGAATGCGGTCGCCAGGGGATAAGGCTTTGGAATTTGAGAGCTTCAAATTCGAAGTCTGATTCCAAGGAAGAACCGTCCTGTAGGCGGGCCTGTTGCATGCCAAATCCATCGAGGCCAAAAGTGCCCCCACTGATGTAAGATGTGGAAGGGGGGGTGTCTGTTCAGAGGCTTCCTCGTCCTCTGATCGCTGTTTAAGCATTTGCTGCAACATGGCCAAATTGGTTTTTGCAATATTTAGCCAAACCAAAGCAAATCAAATTTGACCACAGTTCAAAATTACGAGGGTCGTCCCTAAACAGCCCTAATGTTGCTTTAAAACGGGACATTAATATAAATAAATTAAACTTAATAACAATATTTATTCATTTGGTTTAGTTACACATGAAAACGTTCAAGTAGTTAGTTCATTTTGCTTATAAAATTAAAATTCTGATAATGTATTCAATTCTACAAATATGTCAATATTTCCGTTCACCAATTCAATTTTCAAACGTAACTTTATCTATGAAAATCATAAAAGAATAATTTAACAAGTCGGTTTACTAAAAGACAGCTTATATATTTCTATGCTCACTTCTTGGCAATCGAATATGGGATAGCGAATCGTTACAAAAATGCATTTAAAACTAGACTTCAGATTGTGGAGAGAAATGTTTGTTTGACTCGGTATTTGTCTAATACTAATAAACATGTTGAGAGCATAAAACAAAACGTTGATCACTTCGCCAAACAGTTATGTATTGTATCTCTATCTATTGTCACTCGTTAAAAATATACCTGGTTCATTTTTCTGAATAACCCTGTATAAGTGTCATACCTACAGACCAAATATTTACCAAGATACTTTTATTTTGTTGTAAATGTTGTGTTAGAAATAATGAATTTACTATGGTACATTTGTATTAGGATTTCTAAAAACCAAATGAAAAAATAATCGCTGCATAATTTTTCTAACGAATGTGTTTTGCTTTTAAAAATATTTCCTTCCAGTCAATTAAACAAAATAAATTAACTGTAGAACAATTTTTTTTCTGTTAATCGAGCTGAAAGCTATAATTATTCCTTCCTTTTTTAAGACGGCAATCACCGATATGAAACCACGAATTAGGAAACATTCCAATTAGTGAAATTTTCAAAAAATATAACTGAATAAACTTTAATCATAAACTCTACTTAAGAATTATGCAAATACGGTTCCATCTGTTTTTGTTAATAGAATAATCTTATTTCTATGCTAAGAAAATGAAATTCAGTTAAGTAAATGGGGATATATCATCAGAGAAACTATCTTAGAAATATTTCATTATTTTTTAATTGATCATTTTCCAAAGATTTGCGATTTAATTCACGTAAATATCTGATTAGATGCGAACACTGCTTTAATACCTAATTTATGCGTTTTGTTGAACATGTTTTTTTTGTTATTTATTTATGCCCATTTGAAATTTTGGAATGAAATAACTTGATATCTTCACCTTGTGTTATTTTAAAATGTGAAAAAATACTATGTTTTTTTGTTTGTTCTTATTTACATTTGTCAAATGTTTTATAATGATAAAGTCTAAGCAAAAAATATACATAATTCAAATTTTGATCTACCTTGAAGTCATATTAATTTTGTTAAAGAATATTCAGACATACTTTCTTTGGAATTCCGCCCTGTTGACTAAACCATCTAATTCATAAAGGCAATGAATTAGATAAATCCAAGTTGACAAATTAATTCATAATTAAGTGGCGGTTTGGCTTTAATGACTGACATAGCTTTGAATGTCTTTTGAAAAATTCAATATTGCTTTTGGAATTTTCCGTGAGCACTGTAACTCCAAAGTGCTGTGATCTAGTAGAATATTTAATTAGAGATTTTAGATTAGATCAGTTATTTTAGATTATATTAGATCAGAAAATTTGAAATAAGTTTTTATTACGAATTTGTAATATTGCTTTCAAACACATTAAATGTCTTTATACAGAAGATAATTTTAATGATATAGTAATGACAGCTAATCAGAGCTCAAACTTGGGAATCCTTTAGCGATTTGATAACGAATATGGTGATTTTGAAGACAAAACAAGGTCACTTGAATATTTGAAAATATCGGCAATAACAAATTTAAGACTAGAGTTCTAACATTTGGTCTATTTCGATGTCCTGCCATAGTATCCAATAAAATATAGACGCATAGACGATAGCTAACAGGGTAGTAATTGTCAAGATGGGGGATAATTGAATGGAACTCAAATGTGTAATTAGTTGAATCGAGGAGTAAATTAAGTTCGGTTCAAGTGAGTTTGTTGAACGGGGCCTATTTTTTGCATTTTAAATTTTAGCAAATACTTTGAACGCTTTGTGTAGTCGGGGGTTTTGAATATAGATCAACTGCATTCTGCTGTTTACTGCAAATCCTTCTCTTATATTTTCTCTATTTCAGCTTGTTTTAGTATTGTGTATTGATAACGTCGTGTTAATTATTGGAATAAAAAGTTGTGTTAATTATTGGAATGTGGAATTGAGCTTTCACCTACGGATTTTTGATAATATTATATATTCACCAAGATAGTATCAGTTTCTAATTTTAAATTTAATCTATTAAAAAGCAGAATATTACCTATAATTTCTGTGTTATTTCCTCATTTTTAATATTCGTAAATATATGGCATCTCGGTATGGCAAAAATATAGTTTTACAGAAACAGTTTTTTTTTATTCTTTCAATTCTCTCAATTATTTTAAAAGCAATAACTTCTCTTTAAACTAGTTTCTTTTTTTTGGGGGGGGGGCTGTTTTAGAAAGACGAACTCAAACAGGTAAAAATATTAAATCCCTCTAAGAACGTTTTTTGTTCTCAATTTTTATAACAAGACTTTCGAAAGAGTTATATCTCAGGTTTGCAAACGTTCCTCCTTTTATAAAGAAAAAGAGTTATCTTATAAATCTCCTCTTTCAAATAAAATGTTATGTCATGTTTTTTTTTTTTTCATTTTGTCCCAATTTTCTCGCATTTTTATGTACCTCATAATGTTAAATGTTTGCAATTGATATTCTTAATTCAAATTTTAATTTTAAATACATATGCATTTTTTGATAATACGTCATCTTAATATTTTGACAAATGAAATATTACTCAATGGAGTAACTTACCAAAGTTTTGATACCATATCATTTACTCCACTTAGCAGTGAGTATTTATTTTTATTAAATTCAATTTTTGAATCCTTTCTGTATATTTTTCTGATAGGATATTACAGAATATTATGATCAATGTTGCCTCTATGGTCGATTGGTCCGGAAAATGCCCTTTTTATATGCATACTATAGTATATTAATTATAGTATGCATATAGAAAGTGATCCTTTATTTAAAGTTTTTATATTCGGTTTTATGTACTATTAAAATAGCAGATTTTTAGGTAAAAAATTTAGAAGATTTTTAGAAAACTGCCACTTTTAATCCGGCATTATAACCAGACTCAAACATAAAAGTAACAGTTTAAATCAAATTGCAGATAGTTAATTTTCCTATTTTGATACTTTGTACTTAGACAATTCAACAAGTTCTCTATAAAAATTACATATTTCAAATTTTTTTTTAAAAAAGTCTGTATTATTGTAAATGTCTTTGATTTTGATGATATTTTAAAATAATCTTTTATTCTGATTATCTGCGCTTATATTTTTTTTTCTCAAATGAATCTTATAATTATCATTCAGAAAAATCTAAATGAAGAAAAGTAATTGATGATTCAGGTAGCAAATTCATTTCATTCAGCTAATGACGACTGTTCATATTTTATAATCTATTATTGTTTCATTGTTGCTATGTTAATATCATTAAATAGTTTTATCTTTTCACCTATGGTATTAATTATAGGAACAACTCTTAATAAATAAAAGATAATAAGTGCATTTTATAGACAAAAATTCATTTCATTTTATAGTAATAGTACTTTTAAGAAACTTTTTTAAAAAAAATCTTTGGTTTATATAGAAGGAAGTCGATGACCAGAAACATTGTACAGAAGGCATTTTCCCAAAATCCTATCATCAAAATCATTGTAGAAAATATTATTTTTATAAAACATCTACCAAGAATTTAAGAGAAATTTAACTATCGGTTAGATGATAAATTCACAATAGTAAATTGTACTCAAGTAAATAAAACGGAAAAAATATTTTTTCATCTTTAATTATACGACAATAACCAACAATGCTTTATTACTAAGACTTGTAGGTTATGACTTTTTTTTTTCATTGTAAAACAAACTTATCACACAGATATAATATGTATGTTCGGGCAATTTTTATCTGAACCATCTAACTCAAAGGAAGGGGAAAGATAAAAGTGGGATGGATATTTGCTTTTTCCTCTATTTGTTGATAGTAAGAAATTATAGTGTATTATATTGATACAATCAATATTTGTACTGAAAACTTGTCAGATTTACAATCTCTTAAATGTTTGGAACTCAAGAGATCCAAATTCTTACTTCAACCATTTTAAGCCTGTGACACCTTTTTAATTGTTGTTGTTGAAAAGTCCTCTATTTTTTACCCTCTAATTTTAACGAAATTAAAGGAGGAAACGATGAAAAGGGAAGGGATGAATTTATTCTTTTTCTTACATCCTAGACTAAAAAAATCTGCCATCGCGTTTTTCTTCCCAGGCAGGAAATTTTGCTCATGATTTATTTTAGGTATTGTTCTTTTGTTTTCCCTAACATTGTTAGAAAATGAGACTGTTTTACAAAAGACGTCTGTCAAAGTGATTATTTTTACAAGAAATTGCAATACAAAAAAAAAAGTATAAAGGTTGCGCAGGAATAGGAAGAAATTTCGTTAATTGCTTACTGAGAATGATATGACAAGCTAATAGAATTGAGCTTCTTTTTTTAATTTTCGGTTATATGGATTTTATTTTTGTTTAGAAAAGCAAAAGTGGTGAAAAAAATTCATGCCAAATGAATTAAAATTATTTGAAATTAGTAAGAACCCTTTTATAAACAAAATATTTGGGTATTTTCATTATACGTTTTTTTTTCCAATTTAAACTACTTCTTTTCCCATATTTTTCACTTTATTAGTTTGCAAGTTTTCTAATAGATGGCTGTAGTGGTCAGTAAAGATACAGATGTAAATAAACCAGCTTTTATATCTCATTTTTTTATTTATTTATTTTTGCATAAAAAAGTGCAAAATCGGTTTGCTCTAAAAAATTTAATACAAAAAATTATTTTGGGACTTAAATTTTTAAAAATGTATTATATATTTAACAAATTAAAAACTATTTATTTTAAATTTCAAATTAATTTAAAAACCACTGATAGTATATATGATTTTGATATTGGCTGATATAGAGAGTTTAAAATTTATCTAAATGATTTATTTGATTATTAAATAATCCTATCCCTAGAGAAATTCAACAAAGAATTTAATAATAGGAACAAAAAACCCTAAAATTTTAGTTAACCAAAAATGGAATTTTCAATATGCAAAACTTGAATTTTAAAAGGATATTAAATATATACACTTATAAATATTTAATATTATTTTCAAAATGTTTATTGTTAAAGTATTCTTGTGTTACAAATTTTAAAGTATTCTTTTAAGTCATATTTTAATCATTTTTCTTGTGAAAAAAATTATTTTTTATCAGAGATGAAAGTTATCTTAAATTCAACGATTCAATATTTATGATTAATTGCTAAGTGAACGTAATCGATATATATA
>JAOUZG010015269.1:692557-714863 GCA_026289955.1 Argiope argentata | reverse complement strand
ATATATATATATATATATATATATATATATATATATATATATATATAGGAATTTTCAGTGATTTAGAGTTACTTTTGTTGGTTGTAAAGGCTGGATCGTTATTGGAACACATGTCATAATCAGTATAGTACCAACCATTAGAAGCAGCGCCTTCTGTAGTGATTAAAAAAGACATCGACGTTTTCGCCGAGGGAGGCGGACTAACTTTTGAGCTGGGCACATACTTAGGCACTGTGGGTGTAACTTCTACAATGAAATCCCACTCCTATAGTTGATTAACCTCTTTAAATTCTCTTCTTACTAATGTATTCCCGAATAATTAAAAACGCGTCTAGCCTGAAGGGAACGATCTAGTCGTCTAGTATCTCCATGAATTTAACTCATTTGTATATATTCGCCCCGTAAATCTTGTTTTTTTCTTTTCTTTTGTTTATTTTGAATAAATGCTTGCTTGAATTCATAAATGATTCCGTATAGTTTAGTCTCTGAATTCATTAACCTTAAATATCTCTAGGCGCTCCTTCCATAAAACTCAACAGATAGGCATTTGGAAGCACTGCTTTTTTAAAAAACCTTTCACACAGGAATGCGAGGAGTTCTTTCATTTCGAATGGTATAGGTTCAATTTACATTCATGAAGTACAGAGAAAAAGACTGAGGTATGAAGGAAACGGACACTCACTGCAGCGTGAGTATGAAGTCCTCCAGCTTTCGTATTCGGATCCTGGCCATGTCGAGCTCGTGCCTGACCTTCCAGAGCTGCGTGTCGCAGACGGGGTCCTTGCATCGGTGGTGCTTGATCAGGTCCTGAGCCTCGTATACAGCCCCACGAAAGCTCAAGGACTTGCCCATGCTCAGGCTGAGGAGCGTGAAGCATCCCCCGTTGTCTTTCTTGGCGAGGTGTTTGCGGACGTACATGAAGTAGACGTGTTCCAGTCCCAGCAGAAGGAGGGTGAGCAGCACCCCGCACCCGAGCAGCAGGAAGGCACTCATGAACTGGTTGATGTCCAAGGGATTGCTTGCGTTCCGCTTCTGATTCTGGGGCTTACACACGCCCTGCAGCCAGAAACGCTGAAGACGCTCTATGTCTCCTGGAATGGTAAAAGAATTTCATGCACCCCTTTAATTGAATTTGTCTCCATAAAGGAAACTCTAAGAGTTTGGAACGGGTAAATTCAAACCAAGCTGTATAAAACCCACTCTTTGGTGAAACATTTCTCATATTGTAATTTAACTCATGTTAAATCGTCCATAAATGAAACTCTAAGTATTCGAAAAGTAATTCAAAATAAATGCGTGAACCCACCCTTTGTTGAAACTTTTCACATTTGGTTATTTAAAAAATGTTAAATCGTTCATGAATGAAACTTTATGAGTTTGGACAAATCTAAATTGTTGCACGAATCTCACCCGTTGGTTAAAGCTTTTACATGGATTAAGAGCTTTCACCAAATGATAAATTGGTAAAATAAATTGACACATGAACAATAATTAAATTTATAATCTCCACCAATCTATACACATTGTTATCCTAATTGTGTCTTTTCTCTATTAAATATTTCAACATTTTAAAAATCCATTAAATTTGTTCAAATTGTAATCTATTTAGAAGACACTCTTTGGTAGTAATAATATAAAATTAAGAGACTTTTCAGAGTGTTTTAATATTTAAGCGAGGAAGGATTTAGTAAACCCATAAGGGTTTTTTTCTTCCTTATAAATTAGTGTTATATTTTAGCCCTTACTATTCTCTATTTTATAAGAGATCTTCAATAAGTTTAATCTTATGGTTGAGAGCACGACCAGAAATAGCTTTTAAGATATAAATCCAGATCATTATTTTAAAATATTAAAACGATCCAGAGAAGTTTTATATATACGTAATGAATTGTTCACAACTTATTCTTAAGTGTTCATCAAAAGCTTTAAAATACTCAATATGTTGTAGAGTGTCATCGTTGTTTAGAAATTCAGAATGCTTTGTTCAATGTATCAAGAAAATTGATTTTGAAATATACAGACGTCTGGTAACAGAAATAATTGGCATTTTGTCCTCTAAAATATAAAGAGGAAGGAAATCCTTGATAACATTGCGAATATTAAGTTTCATATAAAATGTGTCTAATTATCAACTCACAAGAAAAGGGTAGCAACAGTTTTGGATATATTTATAATAATTTACCAGAAACCTGAAATATGTTCAATATTGGTTCCAAAACTCATCAATATACAAGTGTGAATTAACCATTCTAAAATAAGAAGTTTAAACTTTTGAGCAGATGTGTTGCAACTTTTCACTGTCCCAAGTGTATATAAATTGATCCATAATTAATTCATAATTTTACTTTGGTGAAGAAAATTCTTACAGCTTTCGAGAAGAATTTCAAAACTGATCAATCATGAATTCCTTTTGCCATTGAAAAATTGATTACAATAAATCTGAAATATTACAGAGATTCAGTTTCCTGGAGTTAATATAAAATAATTTTACATCTACATCACAGATGTCAAAGATATTTTGGAAACTTTGCAAACATACAAATAGGCTTTTGTATCTCTTTTAAACTCTCTTATGCTTCTCTTGTTTCCTTAAAATGCAAATAATTACTACATAATAATTTAAATTTTAAGGATACATTATTTATTATTTTTCAAATATATGATTAAACGAAAAACTGTTAAGTTTAATTCACTTTGACTGCTTAAAATTTTTATATCGAAATCCTTAAAGTATAAGTCTGCTTGTGCATCTATATCTTGAAGATACTGCCTTCAGATGAAATATTTTAAGAATTTATTAACCAAATATAATGTGTGCACAGAAAGTAAGGAGATACATTCTTACAAAAAAGCAACTATCGAAATTAAAGTTGAATAAGTTTTTATTATTATTTCGTGAAAGACTTTTTATTTACATTTGCTTAATTTTTTGACCAACGAAAACCATTCCAATCATCTGTTTTTAGTAATACAAAAATGGTTTTATAAAGAATGAAAATTTATTTGGCACATCTACTTTATATCTTAAAGGATGAATTTTCTTACAAAAGACGAATTCAGTTGACCCAGTTGATTAAAAGTGCCAAAATGTATAAATAAATTACTTTTGAGAAATTTCTTGAAATTATACAAAGTTGAAAACACATTAATTTGTATTCAGTTATACTTCAGATAACTGAATATTAATATTTAATATGCATAGAAAGATTAGTTTTCTCAATCTAGTTGACATGGTTTTCGCTGTTTGTAAAAACTCCATAAAAATAGCAATCAAATATATCTCAAATCTTTGAGTTTTATTTTTAAAACTTTATCTTGGATAAATATTTTAATCTTAAAAATGTTCAGAGATCTTTATGTATTTTTCTCGACATGAACTTTATTTTCTGAGATCTCTTTTGAATAAAATAAGTTTTATTTCATATTTCGTTTAAAAAAATACTGCTCCACTTCTGCTGAACAGTAATGTCTTATTTAAATAGATATATACTCTGGAAAACTCTTCTTCGACAAAAATGGAGCATTTGCTAGAATTGCAAACATAAAATATATATAAATATATTCGTTTCTTTATTAAAACTTGGAATATATAATAGGCAGAAAAATACATTATGATATTGCCAGTTTTGTGGCTGTAGACTTTTCTGTTTGTTAACAATGTCTATATTGTATTAGCCTCGGGATATAGAATGCGATTGAAATAAAACAATCTTTCTTTGCTGAAACATGTATTTGATAAGCCGTCTGATTTGAACAAATATACCTTTCCTTTAAAGAAAATATGCTTTTGGAAGCATATTATATTTTATATTTTATATATATTATATTTTTACAAATGCTATGAATATCTGCAACAGCTGTAAATATATATATTTGTTTATTTTAAATTTTGTCATGTAAAATAATATTTATCCATCTTTAGAGTGCACAGAAGAAATTATATTTAATCGAATTTGATTGTTTAGATAGTTTTGTAATCGAATTTTCATTCAATTCCTGATACACTAGATGTTTGAAAGTTTGCACAACTGAGTATTTTCAACAACAATACTCTGTTTTAATATTTTTGAAATTTAATTTTATATTGTTTTATAGATTTATATACATTGGCTCCATAATATACAGCTTTCGGGTAGTGAATTTTAATAAAATAATGATTTCAAATTCTATTATACTTATGTTAAAAGCGTATTATTCCAAGAATAAGCAGTGTAAAAGAATACTTAAGAATATTTTATACAAAGTTGCATGTAGAAATTGTCTTATTAATTGTAATAATGTTAAATTCTTTCAATTTATACACTTGATTTCTAAATAACTGGGTTTCTCACATTATTATTATTAATAATAATAATTATTATTATTACCTTTTTTTATTATTGGTAATTTCAGTTTTAAAATTATCATAGCTCTCAATAAGGCAAAATATATTTTATGTATATAATTGGTCATTTATCAGTAAACATTAATGTTGAAAAATAAAATAAAACGATTCAGTGCACATTACGAGTTTTCCCAAGCATTGAGTTTTTCAACTTTTTTTATAACCTGTAAATATCGCATAGCTTAGATTAAATTACCTTATTGATTGAAAATAAAAATATTTGATAGTTTATTTTTAATTTTTTATTATATTTCTCGTTCTTCTGGTGTAATTGGTAAAAGATTAACTTTTTTAATGCATGAAAGAGGAAAAGTTAATTGAAAGCTTATAAATTAAGTTCGTTATATATCTGTCATAAAAATTAAGAAAGAAGTATGCATCGGAAATTTATTGTCGGAAAATTTTCTTGTTACAGCAAAAGTATTATTTGCATTAAGTTTAAATGATAATATTTCAGAGCAGTAAGTTAAAATATTTTTAGAAATCCTCTTTTTTCACTATATTTGATGCAATAGAAAAATATTTAAAATCTAGAGATCTATTTTATAATCCTTAAAAAATTATAAAACAAATTCTAGAGTGTTTTTTTAAGTTGGATTTTTAATCTTACAGTTTATGAAAAACACAATTTGCCCATTTCTATTTTTTAGTTGATAAAATTGACATAAATTTTAATGTAGAAAATGGATACAGATAAAAAAATAGATAAAAAGTGTCTATGGCTATAAAAAGTAAATCTATAGGTAAGAAAAACTAATATGTTTGTGATAGATTCCACGACGACGCTGAAATATGTTGAATTTGTAGATTTTTATTTGATAATATTGAGGCTAATTGTATTTCTTTAAAAATATACGAGCAGCCGGAAAATAAAGCGTTTAAATATTCGAACATTTAAACTCATTTTTATTTCAAATTAAAAGAATATATGATACGAAAGTATAAACATAAAATACTTATTTTCGATTTCTTTTAACAATGAGTTCATTCTAAAATCAAAAATTCCTTGTTTATCATTGTATATTCAATCTCATGATGATGAATTATTCATAAAAAGAGAACGAAGGGCATTCACAATTTACAATTTCCGATCAAATGTGCAGGAATAACTATTTATTCACACAAAAATTTATTTTCCAGGGCAAAATGTGTTTTTGAAACGGATCTGAAAAGCTTCAGGATGTTTATTTTTTCCTGTTTGGTTCCATTATATTTGTATTTTTATATCACCATATCTGAATTAAATGAATATTCTTTTGTATCAATAAATCGTACTTTTTATAATCTTGTTACAATATAGATTCATAAGTAGATTCGTTCTGGGTAAAAATCTGAAGCTTTAGAATATATAATTAATTTAAGGGAAATAATAATTAATAATAGAGGATCATTTCCAAAGGGGGGGGGGAATGATCTGCGTTTGAAAAGAAATACAGTTAATAATAGTTAGGAAAAGATAGAATTAATCTTGAAGTGATTTAATTGAATTCCAAGACACATCGTGAGATTTATAAAAGTACTAAAAAAAATTCAAAAATGGATGACCGCGCATATAACAGAATGAAGTGTCTGTTGATATTGAAAATGATATTTTTTTCATAAATGGTTGGTCATTTAAAAACATTCTATTTAGATGGAATGAAATTATAACATACAGCAGGACATAAATTTTTCATTTCTAGAATAAATTTCAAAGGCGTTAAGTTCTACTCTAATAAAAAGAATGGTATTTTTCAATAGTTTAAGCATGTTTAGTTGCTATTTAAGATAATTTTATAACTGCATTGTAGATCCAAGGCATGATTCTGTTTTAAGAAAGCTAAGATTAATGTGTTACAGACACTTTGTTTTAAAAACTCAATAAATTTACAGTTAGTCTATAAAATTCTAAATGACAAAGTTCTATTGGAAAATGAGACAGTTCTGAAGGAAGGCATCAAAGGACTTTAGTTCTTGTAAGAATTTTTGAATTGTATGATTCTGATCATACAATTGATTAACTTTTTTCGGCCCCTTGAATTCAAGGCATGTGAAGAACAGTTTGCTTAAGTTTGAATGGCACCTCAGTTTACAGACGTTTTAATCTCGAGTAGAAATAAGAAGCTAAGGAAATGGATTCCAAACTCTAGTTGATCACTAGTTCAAACTTATATGCTATATTTAGAATTAAAATAGTACAAAATTTTTTATCTTGTTTTTCAGAGATGATAAGATGTTTTAATTCGTCAAAGCTGCAGCCAAAAGTTTTCTAAACAAATAGGGATCTTTCCTTCGAATTCAAGATATACATTTGTTGAGAGTACTTTTGTTTATATTTTCCTACTGTTAATGCAAATGCTAATATGTAACAGACATCAGAGACCGAGAACTACATCTGAGCCAGCATCCCCTTATTTATATGCCTTCTGAGTATTGTCCTTACTAGTAAAATGTATTATAAATGCTTCTATTCCATTGGTTTAGCTTAAAACTTCTTCCAAATTTCTTCGTTTCAAAACTTATTATTCTGCCGTTATAATACAAAAGTACTTATTAATTAATCACGTATATTAGAAAATAAAATGTAAATATTCAGAAAAAAATTCTTATTGTTTTATTATTTAATTCATTTACTAAAAGTATTTTGTAAATGTTGAAGTATTAAAACAAAATCCAATGCTTTAATTTTGCAAGAAGTCATAGTGGTATTTTATCACAATATTTTTTGGGGTGATAATATACTTCGGAAGGGGAAAATATCCTCTATTATCTGAGGGTATTGTATCTTATGTTATGATATGCTTTATATACTGGCAATTGAAACTATGGATTTGGTATCTGAAGATTTTTAGAGTATCTAAAACCAGGGATTTCGACTGAAGCTCTCAGTTTTACAAAATCACCGTTAGCAAAAAGAAGCATTTAGCATTTTCCACTTCAGAAAATTAAATCCACATTTTATTTTTCGGACTCTGTTACAATATATAATGTTTTTTACGATTAATTATCTTCTTAAAAAAGAACATTTTTAAGCCTTAATTCCAAAAAAAGACATTTAATTGTATTCAGCAAAGCTATTTTCAAGCAGGATCTTCTTCTGGGAAAACACTAATCTTTTTTAATCCAGTCATTGTGAAACTCTTAAGTAACTAGGAATTAATCTGTGATCCCTCAATTGTTCTTCAGTATCTTTATTCTTTTTCTTAAATAATTGAGATACGTGTTACATATTCTCTTTTTAATGAAACAAAGTTCTAGTGTTAAACTCAGTTTTTCATTTTTTAGGTTTAAAAGAAGTATAGGGAAATGAGAAAATGCAAGTTATGTCCCTTATTACAACAACTTCAGCTTGGTAAGTTAAAAAATTGGTTTTTTAGTAGTATTTTTATAGAAAAGTTTAAATTTTGGTGTAAGATATATATTATTTTTACTTTTGAGCGTTAGATGGTTCAGTCTTTATATAAACTGTTCATACCTATATAATTTATGTAAAAAAAGAATTTAAAAACTCTGATGAGAAATTGATAGTGTTATCAATCCATATAAAGAATAAAATAATTAGTATAAAGGGATATCTCAAACATAATGTATAAAATGCATTAATACATAAAAAAATGGTGTATAACTTTATCTTTATTTATTTGATAGTCATTCATCGGGCGCCATTAAGGCTCCCATTAAAATTAATAGGTTTTCAAAGATAGCAAATAGTTCATTCATTTATATCACTTAAAATTTATTTTAGACAATAATTAATCAAATGCTTAAAGCCATTTAAAATGAAATATCCTAGCAATTGGAATTCTTACCTCAAAATCATGTTTTACTCTGTGACCATCAGATTTCATTTTTATCTTTGATTCGTTGAATCGAAGTTGGTAGTTATTAAGGTAATAAAGTCGTCTAAATAGTTATGGGGTGAATATCTCGAATAATAGTTCATTCTGTCTCAAAAAATGGAAGATCGAGTGTTTAAGAACTGAAAATCCTTTCAACCATTAAAGAGTCTAAATATAAACCAAAGAAAAATTCATCGTAATCGGAAACTAATATAACTTCGTTCTTGTTATTTAATTTTAAAGTATCTAGATATCAAACGTCACTTGTTCTTCCTCTTCTTTTTTTAAGCATCTCTAAAACAATGTCTCGCTGCACATTTATTACGGGAGAAACGCGAAAATCCACAACAGACACAACCAATGGAAGAATATTTAAAAATTTCTTTTGAAAATTCATTTGTTCTTTGGAAATCCGCTTAATATTTATTAAATATATCTGTAAATCATTGTTTTTTTCTCTCTCTCTCTTTCTCCCATCTTGTGCTCATCCAATTGGTTAGATAAATTGGCGTTATAGGCATCAAGGGCACATGATGGCGTTATGTAATTATGTAAATCTCCGTTTCCAATTATAGAACTAATATTTCAGGGGGAAAAAGTTGCCGATTTCTAACAATGCTTTTTTTAAATTTTAGAGTCATATACTTTTATATTTATCGAAAACTATGTGCGAAGAAGTATTTATGTAATTTGTTGTTATCATTGCTTTCCATTTGTCATCTTATTTAGACGAAACGTTCAATGCTTAAGTTCAATGTAGTTCTAAACGCAAATGAAAGCAGATATAGTCAAAATTAAAATTTCAATGTTCTACAAGTGTCTGATGTTTAAAAAGGTGCGATGCCAATTTAATTTCTGAAATATATAAATAAATATGAAATTTAAGAAAATATACACAACAAAAATCATAGTCCATTTAGGTTAAAAACAATAATATTTTTAAGGGAATTAATAACTTTAATATCTTTGAATGTCAAATTTGGCAACATGGGCCACTGAACGCGATACGGAAATTTAGAGAATAATATGCTAGCTCAAGTGCTTTTCATATCATATGATCTTGACTCAATTTTAAAAGGTCGTTTTAAATGGTCATTGCATTGTTTATAAACGAGACATAATATAAATAAAGTAATCAATGTAACATAAAGAGGTAAAAATTCTTTTTTTCCATCCGAAGAAATTTTAGTAGGTAAAAATAACATTTATTATCAGTTGCATTCTGATGAAATTAAATCGAACAAAAACTTTTCCTCCTTGTTCTGCTATTAAAAAATACACTAGTTATCTGATATCCGAAGGATAAGGAATAATTCATTGTCTAGCTTTTTCCAAATAACATAAAGAGCTTTATTAGCTAGTAAATACATGAATAAAAAAATTCTCCGGACAGTCCCCGGTGTCGAATTCTTTTTCGAGAAAACAATAGAACTAAATTAGGGAGGCGGATGCTTTCAAAACTTTGGTCTCGAGAGTAAAACTGGCTCACGACCTTGCAGCGAACAGTATATTTCTGTTCTCTGATCAAATCTTTGTTCTTTTCTTATAAATAGAAATTCGAATCGTCAGCAGAATTTTATGATTCTGTACTGAATGAAAACAATGATACCCCGCACATTCAAAG
The DNA here is from genome assembly GCA_026289955.1 of Argiope argentata. NCBI lineage: Eukaryota > Metazoa > Arthropoda > Arachnida > Araneae > Araneidae > Argiope > Argiope argentata. Next base: position 705,037 of record JAOUZG010015269.1, on the reverse strand, counting down.
GAATTGCTTACCTGATGAGATTACTTCCTGGGTACATTTATTACAAGTCTCTCTCTCTCTTATATATATATATATATATATATATATATATATATATATATAATATTTCAAAACTAAAGCGATAGTCTGATTTTCTATAATTGAAAAATATCTTATATGTTCCTAGAAATTGCATTTTAAAAAATTAAAACATCATTGTGGTTATTTAGGAAGTTTATCTTAAGTTTCAATTTCTATTAAAAATGCATCATAATTAACAGTTTGTGTATATCTTATCATACAAAGAATTTTTAAAGATAAAAGAATGTATAACGTTCGGAAGGGAATTGTTTTGAAAAAATTAAATTTAATTTTGCATTTTCTTAACTTTTAAAATAAAGACAGAAATATTTTATCACTAATATTTTTTTCATTTAATATTCATTTTTCATTAAAAGACAATTAAAATTATTTTTATGTAGTAATTCATTTGCTGATTTTAGTAAAGGCGTTTGTCATCATTAATTTTTTGATAATAAAAGAAAATGTTTCATTTGTGTCTTGAGAATATTAAGTTCCAAAATTAAAATGAAGTAGATATTAATGTAGTAAATTTAATTATAAAAAGCAATTTCGTGCTGAGCTCAGAAATTAATCATGTCCTAATTTTACTAAAAATCTTTGTTTGCTTAATAAAGTCGAGGCATATTGAATTTTTTATTACTGATCGCTTTCATATTTTCCAAGAATACTAAAGTGAAATATTTTTTTATAAACCTATTATCCCACTTTAAATAAAATGGCTTTTTTCAGGTAATGTTAACTCAAGTACCACGCTAAAACAAATAAATGCATTGGAAGCGGGTTAAAAAATAACTTTTACTAACGGAAAAAAATATGAGATTTAATGGCAATTGCTTTTGACTCTTTATAATTAATAACATTAAATATTATGGATTCCTAAAATACGTTTCATTCTTAAATTAATAAGCATTCAGGGGTGATATTTGGAATTAAATTTTCATTAAAGGAATTAAAATATTCGAATGATGAAAGAATCATAATAGATTGTATTCCCGTGTTTAATCCATGCTCTCATCATCAGAAATTAATTGAAAAAAGGATTTCCTAATTCCTTCTTGATGAAAATGAGCTAAGTTTAATTTGAATATAATTTCCCTTTTTATGTAACTTCAAAGTCATGCTGAAATATATCTTAGTTTATAATATCTTTAATCTGAACATTAAAAATTTAATAGAATTGTAACAGAACTATAAGATCTTATCAAACATCTCATCTTCTTATTAAGACTAAACTTCTACAATGTCCTCCGTTTCTCTTCTAATAGGTTATTAAATATGAGATAAGCGAAGAACCGAAAAGCAAAACGAAACTTTTTATCCTAATATTGCTCGTAATGCTTGCAATTTTTCCTTCGGTAACTTTTGTGATTAAAACATTATGAAATATTATTTAAATTTCGCTCTCTAAAATAAAATGTATCAATTATAATATATATTTTTTAAATTTTTTGATGATCTTCAATATTTAAAATTGTAAATTGTTTTTCATTTATTCTCAGGACATTTTACCATTATTAAATATTGAATAGAGGAATGGTTTTATCAGTCATTAACTGGAAAACCTGAATGAAATAGCCGTTGCATTTCCACATAACACTAGTGGAATCGCAGTAGAAAAAAAATTCCTCGTGCAATTCATTGCCTTACGGTCTTTCAAGTACTAGAAAGAAAGCTAGAATCTAATAGGCCGGTGAAAAAAATGTCCCAGGAGATCTCCTCAGCTGTCTTGCAACAAGACAAAGAACTTAAATTAGGAAAGCGGGTGAACTAAGAATACACGTTCTCAGGAGTGTCATTGTTGTAACTCAACGACTTTTCATTGAGCTATACTTTCCTTTTTTTCTGATTAAATCGTTCCTCCTTTCACAGACAAAAGCAGTTTGCGTCATTCACAGCGTCTTTTGATTCTATCCAGGGCATTGTATATCAATCACTTCACATATTTCCAGGAAACTACCTATTGTTTTAGTCCAAGTTGGAACATCTTCTGCCTCTGTATTTTCGTAATTTTATTAGCATTAAGAAACTAATTGGTAATTGGTACTTTTAAGAACTATGAAGATAATTGTTACTATTAAGTTGGAAGCCGTTTCATGAGGTAGCAGAATTGAATGAAAATACTTATTGTAGATTTTTTATGCTTTTGTAGAATACAATTTTGATGGCTAGTCAAAAGCAGTATCTTGACTGCTTCATGCCATCAAATAGCTTGAATTAGACGAATTAAAAGGGTGAGTAATATTGCGTATTACAATTCTTCTGAACATTTTAAATGAGTAATGTTACTCATTATGAATATTCTGAAGATTTTAGGGAATACCGTTACTCTTTAGGATAAATGAAGCCAAGAAAAAAAAATGAGCTAATTTTTTTTTTCAGATTTATAATTAAAAGTTAGAAAATGTAATATTTGGTAAAGGTTATTTTTTTCTCCATTTTTTGATAAAAATATAAATTTAAAATTTATTATTTTCATGTCGATTTTAAAAAAATGTATTGACTGCATTTTAAAGCTTAAAACTGTTTGTTTAAGGAACAATGGAAAATTAAATTATGAAGTCTTTAATTAATTTTATCATAAATAAATTAAAAATAGTTTTGAAAAATTGCATAAAGGGGTTTCTGATGTAAAAGATTTAAAAGGCCGGCATTATTAAGTGATTAATTAGCTCATAATAAACTCTAGTTTAATAATGTTTAATATTAATAATAAGTTACTTTATTATTAAAAATCTAAGATGCTTTTCTAAACAAATAAACTGTACATTAAATATTAACTTTCATCAGAAAACCTTATAATAATGAAAAGTTGTTTTTATCAATCATTATGATACTTTTCTTATATATTTATTTTATTTGCCACTATCATCCTAAAATATTGTTGTCAGCCAAATATACTAAAAACATACGACTGGACATAATAATATGTTCTTCTAAGATTTGAATGTTTTTATTATTACATAATTACAAGCTGTTAGGCCAAGAGTTATAATATATTTTCCCACATATGTTCTTTGGATAGATGGAATGTGCATTCCAATGATCTTTTTAAAGTTTTAATAATTAATTAAGCTAGATTTTGTTCTCATTCAATTCCTACTATATATATATATACTCCCGATATATATATAGTTCAAATTTTAAATCTTTAATAAAATACTTTTTATACATCCACTTAAGTTCAAGTAAATTTTTTAAACTTGTAGTGGATGACATAGAATGTAAATACAGTTTTTTGAGATATTAATTCATGAATATTTTATTAATTAATTAAAATTTAACTTTCTCGACAAAAAAACTTCTTTTCCTCAAGCCAATAAGGTTAGGCTTAACATGTTTTTTTAACATGTCTGTTTAAAAATTCTGTTTATTTTCTTAATGTTTTATGGATTTAAAATTAAACATCGTTTATCACTTTTAAATCTAATGATTACTCTGTATTATTTCGAATTAAAATAATACAGAATAAAGAAAAAAAATCTGTATTGCGTTACCTCAATTGGAGTAGAAAATTCGAAATAATACGTATTAGTTGTCTCAATTTGCGTTAAAAATACAACACTAGTAAAAGTTTTCGAGAAATTATTTATAGTAAATATAATTATTAAGCCGGAGTATCCTGGTTGGTAGATCGTTGGACTCAAATCTGCTGGGTTCGAGCCCACCAGCCGAAGATTGTGCGTGCGTGGTGAACGCTAAATCTATTTTCGTCGCAAAGTAATCAAAGTCGCGAGTAATACCACTAAGGGTACTGGTTCAGAGGTGATTGATCTATGTTCCAAGTCTAAATTACGAACTGCGGTAGAATGAATGAAATGTGTCAGTGAAGTTCACCTCGTAAAAAATGTCTGTGACGTATGTGAGCTAGAAGTCAGACTTCTGCCTTCGGATGCTCAAGGGTCAGAAGCTACTGCATCCCTCCTTCCGTTGTAGAGCGGAACACGAGAACAATAAAAACAATAGTAATTATTTAATAAAAAAATAGCTGAAATAAATATTTTCTTTGTTGGCTTTAATAGGAATTTACTTAATTTTTTATATTGTTTTTTGAGGTAACTCACAAAATATTCTGCGTATACTTTTTAATTTCAAAGTTTGCAACCAAATATTTTATCTTATAATGGATTTCAAACCGCTTTCATTGTTTTATCATATATTAATAACGTGAAGACAGATTTTGCTTACTATATGATCACACGAGGAAATTACTTGAATTTGGGACTTAAGAGCATCGTAATATCTTTTAGCTTGATACCATTAAGTAAGAAAACAAAATATGGCCAAAAATATTAAATTAATCCATCTTTATTCCTGTCCATTTTAAGAGAGTTTTAGTTCAGGAACCTTAAAACATCTGCACATTCGTATTTAATTTTAAGACAAATAAAAAATCTACAAACACCCCTCAATAATAGTCACGACAACGCACTTACATAAGGTTTGATATACAAAAGATATTTTGGCATCCTCTGTATGTTTTTATAGAACATCTTAGTAATCACAAATCCATCTAGATAAGCTCTTTAACAAACAATGCAAGCGCCATGGATATTCTGTAAATAATACTTAAGGAAAGTAGAAAAATCAGCTATGATATCCAGGTAACAAGAGCAGGCTTCATAGAACGGACAGTTTTAACCTTTTCATATTAAATTAAGTTCACGGACGTCATGGCCAATTGATGTTGAAAAATAACTTGTGTAGATGATCAGAAGCATCAACTTAGTATTAAGAGATTTAATTATAAATTTAGAGAACCAGTATTCCCGTTCAACAAGGCATTCAAAAAGCGTAAATAGCAATTAAAAGATGCTAACAACATTTTTTTCTTAATAACAAAATGTACTTTGAGAACAAGTTTATATCAATAATATACAATGAATTTTAAAGCATTATCCCATGTCAATTTTTTGAATGCATGGCGTAATTAAAGAAGTTCAAAAACACACGAAAACCATTGGTGCGAACAATTAAGATGAAAGACGGGTCAATCGATCTAAATCACTGTTTCTATATGACATATTGCTTTTGAATATAAATTTATTAAATTTTGATACAAAATATCCAATTATTTGAAAGGTCATGTTCTATCAAGGGACATTTATGATTATTTAAAAATAATACAGTCATTAAAATTATTATTATTTTTTAATAAAAAAAATATTTTTTCATGTCTTCTAAAAGGGAAAGCTGTGAATAATTTGAAGAATCAAAGATACTATAACTATCAAAAAGGTAATATTAAAAAGTTTCAAATGTATTCAAAGTTCTCTGAAAAATTTAAAAATTTTCATATGGAATAAATATATATAAATCTGAATTGCAGTTTCTTTCTTATTCATGGTAGTTTTAAATAAATTTGCTAATTATCTCTCTTATTTATTTTGTTAACTGAACAATATCGACCTTTCTCTGGATATTTTTTTAATATTTAATTTTATATTTATATTAATGATTAATTAATATTTTTCACAATTAAATCATTTAGATTACTCTTAACATAAGACTTGACATTTTTTTCTTTTATTATATACAAAATACTTCCAAAAATGATTCCAAATCAAAAATATCGAGCAACATTTAAGTAAAATGAAAAGATTAATATTGTCTCTAAGATTAATTAATTGCATGTAGTAGTTAGGAAACTTTAAATGGATTAGAAAGTTTTAATTAGTTTTCATTAAAGTTTTGGCTCAAAGACATCTTAATTATAATAATTTCAGATTCATAAAATTTTAATACCGTGTGTGGCATTTCCAAAAATGGATATTATCTTAAATATTTTTAAGAGGTTATTAATAATTAAATAACTTGAATTAAAACTGAATGAATTCCTAAAATCTTTTAATTATATTTAAAATGATAACATAAAATGTAAAATTTATATTATAGAACAATAATTTTTCAAAAAGAATAAAGTAAGTCCGAATTTCTTTCACAATTCCTGAAACAAATGACATCGAACCAAAATTGTTGATATTAGCAGCATATTTGAATAGAATTTAACAATGAAAGTACAGGCAAAGAAATGTTTTTATTTTCTTGCCCTACTATCTGCAAAATGATAAAATAATATATATTTTTGAAAAAAATAATAGTTAATAAAATGCAAGTTTATATATTTCAGTTACTTAATGAATCGTTCTCACAATAGCTGTTGTCCCATTGCTTGATTATTATGGTTTTATTTATTGATTCAAGTTATCATAATCAATAGTCATGGCTTTATATTTAGTTGCTTTTGTTGCAGCTTTTAATTTTCTCTAATATGAAGTATTAAAATTTTTGAAAAATTAGACCACAAGATATTTATGAATCTTCTCTTTTTAAATTTCCTTTAGTCATTTTTTTTTAATTTGGAAAGATGAAATATGGTATCTACTCCTATTACCAAATATATGTGTTTATCAATTTTTTTAAAAAAAATCTTTATAGATGCCTGCTTTCTACACGTATATGTGAACATCATAATTGTAAAATGCCAAGAGCTAGAAAACTGAAATTTATTGTTTATCAGCACAAATGACGATGTCTGCTAAATTAAAAATTGAATCCCTCAATAGTGCGAACCTCTTTTGCTTTGTGTATTTGCAGATATGTTTAATATTTATATTGAAATCATCTAAACCGAAACATCAAAAATTCATATTCTTTCTCTTTCATTACACTACTAAACTTAAAACTAAATATATACAAGCTTTAGTGGGGAAATTAAAGTTACATCTTTTGTGGATTTTAATATTATCTTCTAAGAGTTTATCTTCAAGCCTTTCTTCCAAGCGAAACGCCAAGGCAATCAGACTCTCATAGAGTTCTAGTAATAGATAGTTTCGAAAGTGGTAGATGTTACTGTCTGGAATTTTAATGATGGTAATAACTTATTAACCCCTTACGCCATACGAGCATCGATTCATCGAATTTTGATAGTTGGAAACACAAAATAAATCATTCATAACAATTATAATTCAATAGTAAAATGACTTCGAATACGTATATAAGCCAAGTACCCATGGATTTCCATTTGAATCAAAATAAAAAAAAATTCCCAAAATAGAAGGTGTCATCTTATTAGATATTAAGGAAAATAAACGAGTTAAAGGGTTAATTGTAAGAAGTAATTCTCATAGTGAATGTTATTCTCGTATTCCGCATTAGAGTAGAAGGAGGGCTGCAGTAGCTTCTGAGGGTATAGACCCCTGAGCAACCGAGGACAGATGTCTGACTTCTAGTTCACACACGTCACAAATCCTTTTTACGGGGCGAACTTCATTCATTCATGCATTTCATCCATTCATCCACAGATCGTAAATTAGATCTGAAATAGAGAACGATCAACTCTGATCCAGTACCCCCGGTGGTATTTCTCATAATGAATATTTTCATGATTTAAGGTATCCGTAATTACCTATGTATCCAAGTACGCTTTTTCTGCTGTTGTATTTTGGATATACCCTACATCATTTTTAAGACATATCTTAGACCTATATTCCCAATTGCCTGTCTAAGCAAAATTAGATAATAAAATAAAGATTATATTAACATCGTACGTACAAAGTGTTTTTCCAAAAAGTATTAAATTAATATTGAATATTTAATTGATCGCCAATTTCGTGGACAAAATACAAGGTTTCACGAGTTTTGATAAATCAATATGCAATCGTTCACAATTCAGAAAGTTCCAAAATTTTGAAACTTACCTCGTGATACAATGGTTAAATATGAATTAAATACTTGATTCCGTTCTCTTGATCTTAAAGGACCGTGTTCTTAGTGCTAGACAAAAATAAGGGAATGACGTCCTTACCGTTCTCTTTGTACTCGATCATCTTCTTGTTGAATGCGTGCAGGTATTTGGACTCCTTAGGCATGGCGAATCCGTAGCCTGTCATGGCATACCAAGAGCCGACGGTCAGCAAGCGGCACTCATTGTCTTGGCCAACCAGGTACTCGAGAACGGTGGCGTCGTAAACGAAAGCATCCAGTTCCCTGTCCGAAGAATAAAATGAATCCTTTAGTTCACCTTGGAAAGCAATCAATGCAATTTGATGATACCAAGGCTAGAATAAGACAGATATGATACGACAGATACCTACTGAATTTTTACTAGATATTGCTACGGATTATAAATAATGCTTTCCCATTCATTCATTTCATGATAAGGAAGTGTGTTATACAGATAGCTCAAATGAATGCTGATTGGAGGACGCGTCAATGAGCTCCGTTCATGCTGATAAGTCCAAATGGCTCAAAAAAGTTAATGTCACTTTATTCTTACAGAAACACAGGTGACAAAACTTTAACGAATTGTTTTTGAAATAGCTCTTGAAGAAAAGTAAATCCCAGAAATTCATTCTGAAAACAAATCTTTAATAAACAACAACACAAATCACTCAGAAATAGTTCGCTGTATAACGATAATCTAAAGAGAGATTTTGCTCAACTATTTGTTTAAGTTGCTCTATTATTTGTTAAGTGTTTTGGAAGTTTCCAGAAGAATGTCGTATCTTCTCTCCTAAAGGAAATATTGTCAAATTTCTGTAATGTTTGGAACTTCAATTTTTGTCACCAAAGTTGGGATCATTCACCGGTCTTTCATTCAGCATCCATTAAAACTATGAGTAAAATTCTATTTTTATCATGACTCAAACTCTACAATGAAAAAATATTACACATTTATAACAATATTCATTGGAAATAAAATTGAGAAGGATCACTCTGTCTCAGAACACATTTAGCCGTAGATAACCAGGCAAATATGTATAATATCTGCCATCACATTGTAATTACTTAAGTTATACTAATGACAGCAGAAAGTTATATTATTGGTGGGATATCGTATATTGATATGGAATTTTTATTTTACTTAGCAAAATCTTGTTATTTAATTTATTGTGCCCCAACAATTTCATCAAGCTTTGCTTGCATTTCAATATATGTGCGCATATTTTCTTTTTATTTATGCATTGCATACGAAAGCGTAAGAATCAATTTAATGTTAGCATTCGAAGAAAACTCATTGCGTTTGCAGACAAATATTTTTAATCAAACTTATATTTTATGTAAAATATTGTAAAATGTAAATTTTTTCTGTAGTCATCAACTTTATTTTTAATTAGAAAATTGTAGAATTATTTTTAAACCAATGAAAAAACGTTTCCAAAAATGTATAAAACTTAAATAGAAAATTCAGAAAATAAGCAAAGAGAGGTTTTGAGTCTTACGCTGCATATCCATGGAATATCTATAAGTCCCTTTAATTGAATATCTTCTAAATCTATTCAATTATTTATTAAATTTTCAAAATTAAACAAAACAAAATTGCACTGAAATGAAATTGATTTTACTCAAAAAGTAATTTTTTTAAACTTTAAGATGGTTTTTAATATTTTTTTTCTGTAAAAATTATTTTTAGAGTTCTTACGAAGTAAAAAACAACTTTCGAATGATTTCCATTTAATTAAACAGTTCATTATTTTTTCAATTTGAAAAGTTGACTGTATTCTCTTTTTTTACTGAATAAATGTACAATGTTTGAGTGAATTTAAACCAGGCGATTAGAAGAAGCTTTGAAACATACATGCATAAGCCCAAGACTTTTATTTATAATAAATTTATGTTTAGAAATGAAATCTTCGATTGTAAAACTATCATTCATGTGAGAATATTATTACTTTTAAGTCATTATTTATCTTAATTAATTTGCCATTAACCAGTTTAAAATGGTTTAGAACAATCACGAAATTACTCTACCGATTTCTTTCTCCCTCTCTCTCTATATATATATATAATAATAATAATTTTTTCAAACTTTCATTTTTAATTTTTCTTACTGGCAAACAAAGTTTTGAAGCTGGCTCGATTTTGAGATGAAAGAACAGATATGATGTCATATTTTTTCGCCAGGATTTTAAAAACGCATATGCTGTCAAAGAAGCATACATAACAATACTGCAATACAGGTAAAATCGGGTAAAAGTATTTTTTGCCCGCAAATTCAAAGATATCAAAACCTCCCAACCAGACAACATCATTTTCTCACATGATAATAAAATATTATATTGTAAGTAGCTCAGTATTTGGAACAAGCAAAATAACATGACCGAAATAATAAGAATCATGTTTAAATCGACTTCTAGAGGGACAATGAACAGATTAATTGAGTGCTACGAGTGACGTTGAACAGATTAATGAGTCAATTACAACGAGTGATATTGAGCAGATCAATTGACTGTTACGATGACAATGAATAGATGAATTAATTAATTGAATGCATTTTTTGACATCAAATATATTCATTACGAAGACATAAGATTGTTTTCAAAAATATAAGTATTTTATTATGTTTGGTTGGTGTTTAATTTAAAATAAATTGTGTTATAATTTAATAAATAATCATACCCATGGTTGCGTTCTGCAGTCAATCTATTTCTAACTTTCCTTTTCTATGGAATTACAGCTTTTTAGTAACATTTCACGATTTTTTGCTATGCAATACATGAATGCTGCATTATATTTTTTGTAATGCGTGACTTGTATTCTTTTTGAAATCGCATAAATTTTTTTCTAGCATACTAACAGCATTTAGTGTAAATTATTACTCGAATATAACATTATTTATATATTCATCTGAAGGGCTGTAATTTTATTAATATTAAAAAGTCTGGGATTCTGATTACCTTCAAATGTCCACGAGGGTAGTTTCGACAATATAAAACATTAAATAATTAATATAACTTAATAACTGTAGAACTTCTTTTCAATACGGTTTAGTTTTACACATTTTAATATTCGTTCATGTGATTTTCAAATATTATGACCCTTTATATAAAAAAATGTAAAAATTATTTAATTTGTAATCTTAAATTACTTAATATGAAATAAAAGAACAATATTCACTATTAATAGTATTGCAAAATCGTAGTTTTTACAAGAGTGCAGGGTTTTTTTTATCATTATTTATCGTTTTTATGCATAATGTTTTGTGCATGCTTCATTTGCAACAGATACAGTGATAGTCAAAAACTGAATGATTTTTTTAATGAGCAGATAAGCAAATGTTATGTAACGAAACACTTAGACACAACAATTTTAGAATAATTCATTCATTTCCGCTGTGAACCCAATAACACTGCTTTCAAAGTCAAACAAATGAGGAATAGAACTTTGGGAAGTTTGTTATATATAGAATCAAAATGCTTATTAATGCCGACTGAAATAAATAAATAAGAGCTGTTATGGAACATCATATAATTAGAAGTTTCAATTATTCTCTCTTTTCACTTTAAAAACTTCCAGTTAAAATCCTTTTGTTATTAAACTAAAATTGAGATTCCTATTAAAATTATTTTTTCTGATTAATTAATCAATTAAAAATAAGCTATTCCTTTGCATCATATCAAGTGGCAATCTAAGCACTGTCATATCCCTCTGCAACCCCAATTAGAAGCTGAAATGTACGCAATGCTATTACGTTACGCCAAATGGCATCGCAGACTTTGAGTCAGCCACTAAAAGGAAATAAAAAAAAATACCTTTCACGAGTCTTATAAACCATGAAGATACCATATGCAATGCCGCTACCAATTTTGTCTTAGAGATTTCCTATCTGGAGATGTCCAAATTGAAAGGAAGATTGCCACAATATCCATTTCTTCTCGGATTTCGAAAGACATTTCGAAAAAGGAATCTTTTCAAAGAGGGAAATAATTCCGCTCTCTATGCAACTGATCTCATTTCCTCTGTCATTGCGGATAGCTGGAATTCTTACTTTCATTTCTTATAACTGTGTTTCAAAGACCTATTTCTTTCGACAGGTATGTCCGGAGACACATTAATATTCTTAAAGTCAGAATCGTTTGGTAGAAAATTGAGAAAGTGTTTAGAATAAATGTCTTTTAAAACTGTTTAAGGAGGTGTTGATTCCAAAAGCAGAAACCAATAGATATTATGATAGAACAATTTTTTGTAAATAAAATTGTACAAGCACAATGTTTTGTAAAATTATTTTTTAAACAATTGTATGCTTTAAAGGTGCAGAAAATCTGCTCTTTATAATTGAATATATAAATCATTAAACGACCCAATCCAACCTATAATACTATAGAATTTTGTACAAATATACTTATATAGGTAGAAATGTATATCCATTTATAAGAAATATTTTGACTTTTTAGTTAGAATTTATTTATTGGAACATAAGCCAAATATTGATCTGAATTTGAGACCTGTTGCTGAAAATTATATTATATAATCATTAAACGACCCAATCCAACCTATAATACTATAGAATTTTGTACAAATATACTTATATAGGTAGAAATGTATATCCATTTATAAGCAATATTTTGACTTTTTAGTTAGAATTTATTTATTGGAACATAAGCCAAATATTGATCTGAATTTGAGACCTGTTGCTGA
>JAOUZG010015269.1:623264-692457 GCA_026289955.1 Argiope argentata | reverse complement strand
TCCTCGTGTCCATAAATTAAGGATAATTCAAACTCACGCGGAAATCGAATTCTAAAATGCATATATCGCAAGTAAAATGACTGCACACATCTTCAAAAATCACATGCAAATTGCAGGAAACCACCAGATGTCACCGAAAAATTGTCAAAATGACGAGAATGTAAGAGAGCGATGTATAAGAAATACATGAAAAAAAGTAAGATGGTTCGCAAGAGTCTGATAAGCTTTTCAGAGCAATAACCACTTAATTATGACACAAAGGCGCCATTTGGAAGATATTTTTAGGTGGCAGAATCATGGGCCGTTTGGAATGTAGGCGTACTCATTTAGAAGTATCCGAGGAACTTGGAATCGCCCAGAGGGTCATCTCCAGGCTTTGGCAATGATTCCAAGATGATGGTTATGTGTGTAGATGTTACAGCATAGGTCGCCCCCGAGTTACAAAACCGGATGAGAACTGGAATTTAGGAGTTACTCTCAAGTAAGTTTGGCAATTACCTATTCATTGTACGGACTGCATTGCATCGTGTGGGAGACATACTAAGTACTATCCATCACACCAACCTTGTTATATTGGTTTTTTAAAATAGTTTTTGGAAATTTGCTCCAAGGAGCAACATAGAGAAATTTTTATTAATGATATCAAACCAATTGAATCGTTTTACTCTTTACCTTTTGTTTAATAAATAAACTTTAAAAGTAAGTCACATTTTTTAGCTTCAGGCTCTTTCTTCTTATGAACTTGCATTATCCTTAATTTATGGACATGAATAATATATACAATATGACAAATAATAATTTGGTGTTTGAAGCAGAAGTGAGTCGTAGCCGAAATCAGAAAGAAGCCGAGTTGAATTTTTAATTTCGATTTATTCCATCTCGAGAGGCACGCATAATGTACAATGCATTGCGAACACGAAATCAGGCGAAGGTTTCAAAGATTTAATGAGAACGAAATCATTTGAACAGGTCTTATAAACCGTAATAGTTTCATAAATATGATACCTGTCGAATTTGGCAGAAATTCTTACGCCTGTTGACCTTGGGTTGACCTTAACAAGAGGAATCCTTTACAATTAGTTTACACCATTAACCGATTTCTTCACATGGCATTAGTACTAATTTTCAAATTATGTTTATAATACTTCATTTAAATTATTAAATAGAAAAAGTGGAATGGGATTAGAAAATAAGAGAGCATTTAAGAATGAAATTATTATGAGTTGAATTAAGAGAAAACTTTGGAAATTATTTACAATTGAAATTAGAGTTTAAAATATCATTACATATATGTGTCAAACCTGGTGGCTCTAGATCAAATGGTGTAGAATAAAAACATAAACATTCATCCGTATTAGCAAAGATAATCTTTAAATATCAATACTATATTAATGAATTGATGTCAAATATTAAACAATGAAAATTCTCATAGTTTATATGTACATTTATTTTCTTCTTTCTCCTGTTAAGTAATTTCTAAGATTAAAAAAAGCGTAATAAAGAATAAACATCAAGCTGCAATTGGGATAAAAGTTGATCCTTATTAAATTACAGCTTACTGAAAGCTTTGTCAAAAATAACTTTGTCTTTCCCTTTGGGTGATTGTTCAAAGAGCAGACATTTTAACACTTCTTATCCAAGAATTGCATTCGAATCATAAAACTCCTGCGAAGTAAACCCTTAAATAAATTTCCCTGGAAAGAACTGTTACATTTCTGAAACATTCAAAAATTTTATTTTTCAATCACATTTTTATGAAATTATAATGCTTTTAATTAAATTAATTCAAATTTATTTCATATAATTTTCAGAATATTTTAAAACACTTTTCATCGCATGACATTTCATTTCTATTGTGATTATTTATAGTTTCTTCTAGGAGTAGCCGAATATATATTTAGTGTCGATGTTTTATTTTTAAATTAATTATTAACTTTATCTTATTTATTTAGCATTGTATTTCTGTTAATTAATCGCATTGTTCCTTTGGAATAACGCTCGTTAATTTCATAATTTTTAAAAGAAAATTATCCATGTATTTTTTTCTTTTAAATTTTGTGACATTTCTTTTTATTCTAATTGTTTATAATTTCTCGTAGGATTGGATGAAACTAAAGTTAAAGTTGTTTCTCTCTAAACTTATTACTGGTATTTCGCGTCATATATAAGAAAAAAAAATAAAGAATATATTTTCCCACAGAACATATTAGAAAGAAAAAAAGTGTTAAATTGTATCCATAAAAATGATACTTTTTTAAATATTTAAAAAAAAACAGCATGTATTTCTTTTAATTAAAGTAAGCGGTTTTCTCCTTTCATACGGACCATTCAAGTATCGACAGTAGTATGAAGGAAATCAATTTTCACACATTTTTTCCCGTTGATGTGCTTATTATTGGTTGAGTGCAATATCAATAAAAGAAACATTTCCCGATAAACAAAGAAAAAGGTTACTTACTTTTTTGTTGATATTTCAAAACGAAGCGAAAACAAAGCAGTTTGTGTCACATTAATTACTGCTTAGTATTGATTACGGATAAACAATGCCAGGAGTCTCATGCGTAGTCAGTAATAATTATCGGTTGTGGATAATACTTTTCCGGAATTTTCAGCAATTTTTCATGAATGTTGAGACAGTTATTTGAACTTATATATTTTTAATAAAATGTATAAATTAAAATATTTTATCTGTTAATAACTAATTGTAACATCCGTTTATCATTAATTCAATGTTATCTACTCTTAATATTTACAAAATGCCATATTATAAAAATATCATTATTTCAATGTTATCTACTCTTAATATTTACAAAATGCCATGATATAAAAAAGAGTAAATTTTAAAAAAATGAGCCAATATTTATTATAATAATTTATATAGAAAGTCTATTTGGATGTAAGTAAAGATTTAAAGCATAAAAATTAGAGATTAAAAAGATTATTTAAGCACTAAGACTAACATTTTTTAATATAAATATTATTTATTGGAATTTATTTTTAAATAAATAATTACTTAAAAATAGTTATTCTTTTTAAAAATTCGTTATGTATCATGAAGCTTTTTCTTCTAGAATTCTAAATCTGAATCTATATAGTTTAAATTTAAGAAATAAATATAACTCATATACTAACTTCTTGAATAATGTGAAATGATATGAAACAATATTTGTGATATTGCACAGTATTTCATTAATGAATAATATAATAGTAAACAATTTTATAATTTTTTACAAACGACATGCTATCTAGGATAGAGGGCCAACTTAATATTTTATCCTTATACAGTTAATATAATATTCATATATTAAATTGTAATAGTAGCTAAAAATTATTATAAGGAAAGAAATGTTTTTATATTGTAGAATAATTTATATTATTAGAAACTTAAGGCCGTTTTATTTTAGTTACAATTTTGAATGTTTTTAAAATCTGGATTTAGCAGTATTCTTTGATAATATAATTTTATTGATTTAACAATTTATATTTTATTTTGCTTTTTTATATTCAAACTTTCAATAATTAATTCGTTATTCAATTGTTTTAAAAATTTTAGTTCTAAAAATAACTAACAAAAAATATTCACTTTTATGACTATAAATTGATGGAGCATCAGATTAATCAGTTGTGACGTGTAATTTAAAATTATTTATCTAAATAAGAAGAAAATATACTAACTATATTTATAGTAAAACATGGGGTAACTAGCATGATGAAAATAATATAAAGAAATGGACGGTGAAACTTTCCTTGCCATCTTTATAATTTTTGATGTGTCATTTTAAATTATGATAAAATTTCAAACTCGTAGTAAAAAAGAAGAAGAAATATCTTTGTATAAATTATGTTAAGAACTAGGAGTATTGTAAAGAGGTCTTAGAAAGGCTAACAGAGAAAAACATTGAAAAAACAAACAAATTTTAAATTAAAATATTTTTTATAGATTCAATATTACATCTTATTATTTATTTCCAAATAGAAGTTAGTGCTTAAGGATTCTATAAATATATTAAATAGACCTTACAATCTTAGATCCTCTTTTTTTTTTAAAGATGGCTTTTACTTTACTTTCACTATTTGTGAAGTTGCAAAAACTTGGAGAAAAAAGCAAGATTATCCTAATACAGGAAAAATAATAATTGTTGTTGTTTCAACTTAACATATATCATGTAATTTTCAGTATAAATTAGCAACAAATGATTTTATTATGCATAGATTAATTTTGAAATCGTCTTCTTTCATTTAATTTTTTTTTTCATTTGTTAAAATCCTTTTCTCCTATTTTGTTGCAGAAGATTTTTCTTAAAATCTTCACAATGTATTGTTTAAATTACAAGCGATGTTCATTAGGTTCTGAAAGCAACGGAAATCATTATTCCATTTTTCTTAAGTATGAAAGAATTGCTTCTCGTTTGATGAAATTCTAAGACTTCATTATATTCATTGATAAATGGAATCAATCGGGGAAGTGTTCTATTTCTTCGGTAACATGAAAGGAAGGGAAGATTTTGGATACTTTATAAAATTTTATTTTCACTTTCTTTTATTCGAAATAAATTTGACCAGAATTTAGATATGTTTCTTTCTCTCGTTTTCAAAAACTCTTTCTAAAACGATTCATTGGGACTCATAAATTACTCAAGTTTCATTAATAGTAAAAATGACCATAACAATAAAATTCCTAAATGAAGTTTACTGGTTAAACGTATTCATGAAAAAAGGACATATCTTACCTTAATACTAGATTCCTAAAGTTTTTTTTTTGGTTTTATTGAATCATTATGATCAAATAATATTCCTAGAATATATATTGTGTTTGATGGAATTTACCGACGTTAAAACCATTTCTGATTACGCAGATCCAAAAGAAACATTTTGAGTCAAGAAAGAGAATTGATAAGGCTGTTAATTGTCAAAAATACCCATCAGGTATAAACGAAAAAAATCAGAATATCATTTATATATTTCTAAATCATTAGTTAGAAACTATTAAAATAACTGTAAACTATTGTCTAGTTTCATTAACTTATAATTTCAATAACAATAGTTGAAGTCGCTGGAAAATTGTAAATAAGGTTAATTTCCCTATGGTTCTTTTGTTTCTTAAGTCATAATTTTTAAATTCTTTAAAATAATACTTAAAAACGTGTTATAATAACTAGATTTAAGATTACTAGATTCGTAAAATTAAACTAATTACTTTTTACTGAAACCTCAAATAAAAATAATTATGTTTCGCAAATTATAAATATCAAAATCTTTTTCAGGATAAAGTGTCTTAA
The DNA here is from genome assembly GCA_026289955.1 of Argiope argentata. Classification (NCBI taxonomy): domain Eukaryota; kingdom Metazoa; phylum Arthropoda; class Arachnida; order Araneae; family Araneidae; genus Argiope; species Argiope argentata. The sequence continues at coordinate 687,178 of JAOUZG010015269.1, read as the reverse complement.
AAATTTTACTTAAAATTTACTAGTTTTAGCATTTTTATTTAAATATATACATAGTATATCAAAATTTCATTTTCACGCTCAGAATTTGGAATGGAGACTTGTACAGTAACAAAATGCTTGAACATATGAAGTTATTTTCTATAAAATATTTATTAAATCTTATTCTGATTATCGAATATTAATTTAAAAATTACTATATTGTTAAATATTTGAAGATTTAGATGTGTGCTTCAAAAAATTAATAGTTTTGGAAAAATTCTGTAATTTACTATCACAACAGAAATGTAATTTTTTTTGAACAATCATGATCGTTATTTTGTACATCAAAGAACCCAATTGATTAATTTACAATGCTTTTAAAGTATTAAGTGTTATTTAGAGTCAATTGTGTTTTAATTTTTAAATGTGATGAAATATCATCAATTTAATCAGTAAGCATCATTAAGTATGTTAGACACAAAATGATTAATCCTGGGTGGTCCTGTTTGAAATTATGGTACAGTATTTAAAAAAAAGTCTCTAAAAGACATACTTTCACTATGTTATGCATCTCATGTTGGTTTAAATGGTAGTGATATGGCCGATACTTTAGATAAGACAGTATCACCTGACATATTTCATCATGATGCAACACTAACTTATTTTGAAATTTCTTCTATCAAAAAGATGGTGTTGAAGGGTCCCATATGCTCACCTTTGCTAGTCAGAGGTTGGTAGAAGGTAGCCCCTAAGCTTTGCCTTCCCTTCTCGTCACCCTATAGAGTGAGAGGCGCAATATATTCCTTCCATTCTTCTAGGAGCGGCACAACTTCTCGTTTCCTGGCTAGTCACGGAGGGATAAATCCGCCGTGATAACGATCGGCGCTGCAGAACGCCTCGGTTTAGTCCCAAATCCAACTAAGAATCTGTCTTCACCCACACCTCGAGGTTTGCCTGTCCCTTAGATGAGGGCAGGTTTTTCGACCAGTGAAATACTGACTCAAAAGAAAATTGATCTGACTGGTGATGTGGTAAGTGGGGTGGGGCGGATTAAGTCACAGTCCCTGCCTTCACAGTGGCTGAGGGCTTAGGCTCGTGAGTTGTCAGTAACCTTTTGGTGGAGGTGATTAGATTGGCTCACAGGGTATGAATGGTCGATTCGAATGGCTGTTATGGGCTGTTTCCTGTTTTTAATGACTGGTCAGTTTCAGCCTGACGGCGATTTCGCTCTGCGATCCTTCGAACGTCAAATCAGTGAATGATGTCTATGGTTCTGAAGGCTTCGATTCCAGAATCTCTTGATGAAGGTTTTTCATACTTTGAAATTTTCGGCTGGTTCTGTCGAGCCCCCGATCGAAGCAGGGTTCTATATTGTGTGGTGGTAAAGATTTCTGCGGGCCCTCCTTTATACTCTGCTCACCCTTGGTAAAAGTTTTGGTTAGTGTCACCGTCTGGATATCTCTAGAAAACAGCAAACGGATCTCTTTCGTTTTTTGAATGGATACATCAAATCCCTCACTTTCTAACATGGTCGGAGGATATTTGCTGAATGCCCTTGGTACAAGGCAGATCAAACCTTCCCCCAATCATATTCTTTAAATTTTACTATTTTGAGGGTTTTAAGGGATAACTTTTTAAAGACTTTTAGTTTTGTGAAATCGGTATAGCGGTGTGATAACACATGAGATCAGAAACAACAGTAACAAATTTCTTTATACTTAGATCAGATGAAACTTTGATATGAGAAATTCTAAACTAAAACTTTGGCTTCTGAATCCATAATTTTTATTTAAACAAAGGGAAATTAGGAAATAGATGAGAAATTTTCGAGAGGAAAACTGATAATGATTTTTACCTTTTTCTAAACAAATATATTTTCACTAGGAAATGATGTATAAAACTTCCAATTCAGTATCATTGCATTTTGTCAGTTTTGATATTTTGATTTTGAAATATTTTTTCTTCAATGATTTTCACATACATTTTTAACGAGCCTTACTGAAGATATTCTTGCAAACAAAGCGCAGAACTAGATCATTCATTTCCATTAATATATCAATTCCATTATACCCGAGCTCCAACATTCACCAAGAAATGTCTCTTAGATAAGCCTTGGAACCTTATTATTTATTAAACCTTAACATCTTAATTCTCAAAATAAATGCCACGGGGTGGCATTAAAGAGACGCCCCAACATTTGTTATTTTACGTATTTACCACATGAATAGCGCAGTTTGCTGGCAGTAAGTCTTTTGACACCCGGTTCATTGTTACCACAAGCTAGATCTAAATATTCCAGACGTTTCTTCATTTTCAAACGGAAGCTTTACTCGACAGCAATTCATTGTTAGTTTTCCACTTATATGCAAATCAAGCGGGTTTCCCGAAGGGACTATTTTCCCATTATTTACAGGTGGCCCCAGGTGTAAAAAATGCAAAAGTGCATTTAAGGCTTTAGAAAAAGTTTTTCAATTTCTTAGAAAGCTTTAGAAGAGTATTTGCATGCTAAAACCTCAACGGGTTGAATTGGATAACTTCGCTTTATTGGTATTTAGTTAGGGAATTTCTTTCAGATTTTTTTGATGTTATTTTTTAATACAATGCGTTTTGTTTTACGGTTTATTTTTCGAATATTGTCGAATAAAAAATTTTGAGGAAAGTCCATTATGTAAATCTATTATTGCAGTCTCAAGCATTTAATACTATGATGTTTTGTTTGTATGTGATTAAAAGTCAAATGAATCGAGGGATTTCCATTGTTTTCTTTTGAAAATAAAGCTTTAAATTTAAAAAAATGAGAATAATATATCAGTGAATCGGGATATTTGAACGATATCTATAAAATAGCTATAAATCGTTCGTTTTGTTTGATAATACTGCAGTTACAGTGACATAAGAAGCAATTTAATTGTGACCCAATAATTAAAATATCGCGAAGCGGAAACCATATTATTTAGGAACAAATATTGGCATTATATTGCTTTTCTTGCATCCATGTAAAAAGGAGAAGCTATGCCGAAATAAATTGCACTTTTGCAATGGTTTACAATTTTAAAATTAATTTTTTTCTTCTTCTGAAAAATGACTTTTACCATTGTAACTTTAAAACGCCCAATTAAAGATTTAAAAGATAGATTTTAAAAATCCGAAAATTAAATACTGTTTTAAAATTGTAAATCTAAATAATCAACTTATTGACGTATTCAATATTTGAGCATTTTTTATGATCTCCCCCAAAATGTGCAAACCTTCACCAAACTGAAGATTGGTAACTCAGCCTTCTTAACCTTTGTATAATTTGAAAATTACTAAATAAATCTTTGAAGGCAACCATCTTAGCATTTTATATACAATGGAGCCTGTAAAGATTCGACAAAGCTTCTTTGCCTTGAGACACCTGTTGACCACAGTTATGTTCCCTGGTTCTTACACTTTATAACTGGCATTTCCGGCCGGCTGGGTCATCAACTATGTAACACCCTCACATTGTTAGGTGCCTCCAGTCTGCCTGATGGGGGGATTCTCTCACCCTAGTCAGGTTATTTGAACATTAGTTAAGTCCAGATAAAGAACTACACGTGCGTTTTTTGTCGTTCTAAGGGAATAAATCGTATCTTCAAAGGGAAGAGTGTCAAACCCTTCGGATGTAAATCTTAATTTTTTTATAGCGGAGGGTAAGCTATGAATATAAATCATTAACTGCCCCACTGTCTACTGAAGAACATTGAGGTGTTTTCGGAACAGCTATTAAGTAGAAGGGAGCTCAAGTATGCCAATGGGAAGATGAAAAGGGATTTTTTAACAGAAGATAAAATGCGAGATTTTTGGAAGAGGAGAGGTATAGTTGTTTTAAGGAAATAAGAGAAGCTTCTGAAATAACTTTGTTGATTCCTTGAGCTACCCCTGTAGTAGACTGATACTCTAACAGCCTGTTAGATTTTCTTGTGAGGTTGTTTATCTGAAATTAATCGAGGAACTACTCATGTACAGGTTTTCAATGTGATGTAAATATTATCAATCATATTAATCTAGACGAGGACGAGTTGTTATCATGTAAATAAGGCTGTAAATAAAGAAATTGTCCTTAAACGCTACACTCTGATTTGATCGTACAGGGTATCAAGTCATTACAGGCCTGACAAGGTTGCGGAAATCTGGAAATTTCCAACTAAAAACCTTATGCTGGCATTTTTTTTTTAAATCTGAAAACTAAGTAAACACGGGAAATGTAAAATTAACTATCACCTGCTTTTGTTGTCAGATTTAAAACTGTGTTTGTTTTTTGAAGTTCTTGGTCGAATTAACTTGGGAATTCTAAATTTAAACATCGGTTAAATATGTTGATTTAAATAGATGATTTATTTAGAAGATTAAACAAAATTCTAAATTCACTTGTTTGCTGATAATAAGCGATATGAGGAATTCACTTTTTCAGGACGATTATTATACATTAAAGTAATTTTCATTTTATGTATAATAAACTTGTTTTTAAGCTTCGGACAATAGCTAAAATAATCTTAAAATGAACAAATAATAAAACAAAAATATCATAATAAGGAAGGCAAGACTTATGGATTCAATCCAAGGTAATTTAAATCATGCATCTGATTCCATTTAGAAAGACAGTTTTTTACTATTTAAAGCTTGATGAGAAACGAGAGTCGAGTACTCACGCTTTCTTGACTGCTCTGATACCTTCTAGGACGGTTTTCTTCTTGAATGCCTTCATGTAGCGGTAGAGCTCGGGCTTGTTGACACGTAGCACTGCCTCAGTGTTGCCGTGGGGGATGGTGCCATATCGAAACGGTGGGATGGACTTGCGCGGGTTATACAGCTGGAAAACACACACACATCTACTTTAGAATTTTGTTTCTCATATCTTTGACAATGGATCTTCTTGAAAGACATTCCACCAAAAGTATTAAGCCATTTTTATTTTTGTAAAATGAGGGCAAATAAAATTTTAAACAATAATTTAAAGCGTACATTTTTCCTTTCTCTCAATTGATCAGTCCTAATGAAGATCCTATTGACTTAAAGGATTTAAAAACCTGTTCATATCTCTGTAGATGTGCAGGCAAACTGATAAAATTAAGTTTGAAATTTTGATTTTGAATTCATATTCTGGCCAATACTACATTGTGTTGAGTAGATGCACGTAGCAGAAAGATTAGATGCACGTAGCAGACGTTAGACGTAGCATAAAATCTATCCCTGCTTGAGTAGGGGGAATAATATGTTCTACAGATAATTGTGTGTATAGTTCCTGCAACACATACCGACAGAATAGACAAGTATACAAATTTTTGGAATAAATTGTCTATAAATACAAGATCTCAACATAAAAAAAAGATGTGTAGTTTTTAAAAATGGAGATAAGTGGTTTGGAGACACAAAACTATTTTCTTACACTAAAATATATATAAGAAATAAAAGAGATAAGAAAATATATTTTTTATGGCTAGTAAGATAATGGGGATTATTTTTTTCGTTTAATTTACTGTAAAGCTTGAAATATTTCTTATTTTTTTATATTTATCCAGGTTTTTACGGATTTGCTTCTAAATATGTATAATATTTCATAACATAATTTTAAGTTCTTCAACGTGTAATTTATTAAGTTCCATAATTTATCGAGATGTATGACTATCTGAAAAGATTTTTTTCTATTCAGTATTTTAAATTTATTAGCATTTATACTGAAATTATTTTTACCTTCAAAATCAAGAAAAAGAGAGGGGAAAAGGAGGTAGTATCTCCAACTTTAAAAGTATTCTAGAGAGCTTAAAAAAAGATCTGTAGTACGTTATCCATATATCTTTTAAGATAAAACATCCACACAATGAGGACTACAACCTTTTCATGATACTTTGAATAATATTCCAAATGAATATAAAACTGTAGTCATTATTCCAATAATATTATACCTCACAATGTGAGACAACTGTTCTTTTAGTAACGGTTTATTTTATATATTTGACAAATTAAAAAAAAAATGGCATTGTTTCCTTATTTTAATTTTAAGCCATATGCGATAATATTTAGCTTGGCGAAATATAGTCAGCGGGTTTTCTGCCTCTTAGCCAAATCGAACTACCTGAAGTTGTCAACATATATGTTGATTGATATCAGTAATAAATTTGCACAAGTGCATTTAGGCTTCTGCTCACAGTTCACTGAAAGAGTTACTAATACAGCAGTGGGCACTCACCCGCTCGTCCTCTATGCCCGTGAGGTCGTAGAATTCCTCCCTGGTGATCATGAATGCCGCCAGGTTGGCAGTGTAGATGGCGAGAAAGACGACGGCGAACATGGCCCACACATTGGACATGAAGCGAGCTGTGTAACCCCTCGGGCAGTCCACATTTACCGCTGCTCCGAACAGTATCGCCCACACCAGCCAGTAGGTGCGGAACAGCGAAAAACGGTGCTCTGTAAAATGAACGAGCATCCATAGCCCCCAGATTAAATTCTGTGATAATTTACAACTGATCATTAGCTATAATAAAAGAATTACTAGATCAATAGGAATGAGAAGACAAACGTTTAAGGAAGATCTGAAAATGACATATTCTGATTTCTGTATTCTAATTCTGAAACGTATTGTAACTAATTTCAATTGAAAAAGAATGTCCACTTCTGTTATCTTCCAATTACTATTCCTTATTCTGATTATACAGATATGCAATCATTTTATAACTATTTATAAAATATTAAAAAATAATTTGCGCACAGTCTAGTTGTAACATAAAGGTGAGTTACTTAAAAATAATTCAAAAGTCTTTCCATTCTTATTTATTTAAATTTTATTTCTATTCTCATTTTAAAAACATTTATCTTTTAATAATCCTATGTTAATTTTTAAGGGACAATAATTAAATGGTTCCCTAAATATTATTTTTAATATTATATTATTTTCCCTTTAACATAGCACTCAAAGCTAAAAGTTTATGAAACCTCATGGTACTACATGCAACAAAAATTAGAATCACTCGCTGAAAAAGAGATACAAGGTTTGTTTTTTTCTACATTATGTAAGGCACCGAATTTCTTTTTAAAGATTATTAAAACATATACACGGTGGGTACTGTGAAGACGGACCCTCTCACCTCTGGGGGGTAACATTTTCATGTCATAGCCGGAGGGGCTTAGCCACTCGAAGAAGAAAATTGCTAAGGCTGCCACTTGGATGCTTACAAGTAGAATCATCAGCCAAGAGGTCGTGTCGAACGGTTCTGAAAGAAAATACAGTAATATCTTTAAAACACTTACAACACATTACAATAACAACAACAACAAAAAGCCTCTTTTAAAACTGTTAAAAAATCTTTTTTTTCTCCCTTTTTTTAATTAATATCATAGATCGTATTAAACAATAGAATCAACTTAACGTATATCGATGAACATTAGTAGCATTTCCAAAAACTATCACTGTTTTATATCATGTTGAGTCCATCCTCTTAAGAGGTTAAGGGGACATGGTAGCTGATATATACTAGTATCTAAGCAAATATATACTCATGCATTTTTGAGAGCGCTCCAAAAACTTTGCTGGCCAGCATATCTAACGAACAAAGCAATCACTTCGGAAATTCCATCATACTTAATAAAAAAGAGGAGAGTGGGATTTCTCAGTGATGTACAAGCTTCTCAGGCATTTGTCGCAGTTTCTTTTCACGAATGCTTAGAGCCGTTAATGTTAATAGAATTAATATTATTCTTTTTTACAGAAAAAAATTAATTTTTTCTTACTTTTTCTTCAATTTCAATATAACTCATTTGTATAAAAACCCAAATAAAAGGAAGAACTTAAAGACAAGAAAATGAAGAGATTATAAACTGAAAGAGTTTATATGATAATAGACTGAAATTAAATAATGAAATATTTCTGATATTTCTAAGAATTCAGATTCGTTTGAAAATATTTCAAATGTATTTACACCATTTTCACACAAAGCTAAATTCTTCCTCAAATAATTTTAATCTCTTTCTTTATCTTGAAAAAAGCTTATTTACTCACGGGTCCTTTTAAATAGTCCTTTTTAAGTAAATACGTTGAAACCCAAATTACTTTTCCTTTATTGTAAATTACTTATCACATTTCAAAGGGTCCAAATAATGAACTATCCCATGATACCGCGTTTCGATGAATTAGCATCGTTTTTATAGGCAACTTTATTGTTGTATGTAATGGAGAGAGGTAATGAAATTTAACTAGAGGCAATGAAATGCAACTCCAGAGGCAATTAAATTGAACAAGATAACTAAGAGTATAACTAATCCAGATTGAAATAAAAAATAAATAATCTCTACCTTAATATAAGGGGAAAATTAACTGCTGCTGAAAAGTAAAATTGCGGATTAATAAAATTAATTTAAACACTTTAAACGATATTTCTTATGTGCTTAATAATAGAGACGCTTTGAACTGAATGATAACTCTTACACACCAGTTTTTATTTGTTTCATTTTCCTTTTTCCAGTCAGATGCTCTATAGACCACCTAACTAATCTATAATCAGATAAAATCCTATCAGTCCGGCGGATTATTTTTTATACGTGCAAAGATTGGATGCAATTATCGAAGGATAAGGATTTTCTTTCTTCACGGAATTAATCTACTGATAATTCTGGTAATCCTTCAGATTATTTTTCTCTTTTATATAATGAGGTTTGTTTTACATAGGACTCTGAGTTGGAAACTACACGTGTGAAAGCAAGATTGATTCGCAGTACAAAAAGAAAAATAATAAGTATAAAATAATTCATAAATATTAATTCATAATGTATATAGCATATATAAAAATTATTATAAACGAATTTTATACTGATGTGCTTTAATTAATAGTCCATTTTATTTTTTAAAAATTAAAAAAAATGAAATTTATGATTTTAAGTTACGTGAGAACATTATTTGTTTTTAAATCATTATTTATCTTTATCTTAAGTCTTTAACCTGTATAAACCGGTTTGAAACAGTCACGGGGCTACTCTATCAGTCTCTATTCCTATATTATATAGAATGATAAACTTTTTTCACTTTCATTTTGAACTTTTCTAGCTGGTAAACAAAGTTTTGGAGCTAAACCAAATTTGAGATTAAAAAAAAAAAAACAGCAACAGTGTATTTTTAAATATCAATGCATGCTTAATCTGAAACTTCGTGATGCTTTCAAACCAGTTTAAACTGGTTAACGGCTTAAATTAATTAAAACAATTCGTAAGAATTCAGACAATGAATAATTTAGAAATTTTTTAAAAAAACTTTATTACATGCGTATGCAATTTTATTTAGAGATAAATCGCCAAATATGAAAACCTCAGCATTATTTTCCGATTACCCTAAAAATGAAAAATGAATACCTCGAAAGCGATGAATGAGAATTTGTTGCCCATGTACTTTGACACTTCAAAAACCTCAAACAAGAGCAAAATCATGTTTTCACATGATAATAAATAAATGAACAGCGATTGATCAACATTATACACTGTATATTCCGTAGAATGTGAAAGAAAAATTAATTACGACTGATAATAAATTATGAATATTAATTAATCAAAAAAAATTTAGATTTTAAAGCAATTGAGCTATTCTATTCATTAACGCTTTTTAGATACTCTATCATACTACTTTAGTTATAAAGTGAATTTAGTCAGATCTAAAAATCATGGTTAGTAAGTAAATATAGAAAATAATTGCTAACTGATTAAATTACCTAAAAATATTAATTATTTCATAAAAATTTGATCAAGTAATTAATTTTGATCCTTCGTCTTGATAATGCTAATGAATTATTCCCCCTTCCCCCCAAAAAAGAGAGAAATTTTTGTAACACAATTTTAAGGGAAATTTTGCCACTTTATTGTTTCAAATAAAATTAGCCTTTTCATTCCTGTGTTATCACATTATATGTTTATTCAGAGCAATATGTAAATATGGTAAAAATAAATAAATATAAATTTGTTTGAGAACTGACACAAAAATATTCTATTTTTTAATATTTTTACCAATAATTGAATCTTAATTATCCCATGAAGGAGTATTTGTTATAATATTTAAATATATATATAAGCAAAAGAGTTTTTTTAGCTTGTATTCGAATTTTTAAGAAAGAATCTTCAATCTTTTTCATATGATCACAATCGATCAATCTTCTATTTTTAAACTAGCCGTAGTTAATAAGATATAAACTAAAAACAAGAATTTTATGTACAATATTAAAAAATGGAAACTTTGTTCGTAAATTTCAGGCTATCATGTGAGAACATTATTATTTTTAAGTCTTTATTTATCCTACTTAATTTAAGTCATTAACCAGTTTAAACCGATTTGAAACAATCGCGAGACTTGTCTATTGGTCTCTGTCCCTGTATAATGTATATAACGACAAAAATTTTAAACTTTCATTTTCAATTTTTCTATCTTTCATACAAAATTTTGGAGCTGGACTTATTTTTTGATGAAATAACAGTTATGATGCCATAGTTCTTTTCCAGCATTTTAAAACGCATCTGCTATCAAGGAAGCATACGTAATAATAATTCAATACTGACAAAAGCCGGTAAAAAAGTTTTGCCTGTAAATTTCAGAGACATCAAAACCTAAACATAACAACATCGTGTTCTCACTTGACAAAAAATTACTTTCCCTACTTTAAGGCAATAATGAAATCATTTTCTGAAAAAATTATTCATTATCTTCTTTTTTCCAATCTTTGATATATTTCATGATTTATTATTCTAAATACCATAGAATCTCTCAATCACCTTTTTATTAAGTTCATCATGAGGTGGCATCTTTAATATTGAATCAAATATGAATGAATTTTGAAGGAAGAAATATAGATGAATTTGAATTTTTTTTTTATACAGGGTGCTCCTGAATTCATTAGCCAGACTTTAAGGGTGGATAAAATACATATAAAGAATTATTTTTCATATAGGAATATGGCGTCGGAAATGAAAAATGTAGGTGGAACAAGTAAGTGTAAAAGAGTGCAAGCAAGGCAGAAAAATATATTGTCTGCCAGACTTTCAATGACTGATAAAATCTTTATAGCAATACTTTCAATCGCAGCTGCAATTGCTCACAACACCTGCATCTTCAATAGAGTGTACGTCAATTACTAGACTCTACTTGTCCTGTTTCAATAGTGATGATGTTATATTTCTGCGCTGACTGATATATTATGAATTTAAAAAGCTTTATCTTCAATTTCGATCCTCCATGACTATATAAAAATGATTCTTTATACTTATTTTACATAACACTTTATATTTCGGAACACTTTATAATATTATATACATATAAATTAGTACGAAAATATGTAATAATATTTTTGGGAGGAACTTAACTGTACGGTATATCCATCTTCTAGTAATTGTATTTAAAATTGACCAGCGGGTGACCGAGCTCCGCTCGGAGAAAACAGGTATCGAAGCTAATCGAATATTTAAATTTTCAATTGTGATTTATCAAAACAATAAATGTCATAAGAAAATTTGTGAAACCATTGGTGAAAAGATAACCGGTCAAAGTGCACCATTGTAAACTATTCTAAACAAAGTTAGAGTTTGGAAAGGGAACTATTCTATACAAAGGTAAAGTTTGAAAAGTCATAGGAAATAAAATGTAATTGATAACGAGCGCTAAATTCAAAATTTCATTAACAAATTTCCCTTAATAAAAAGCAGTGGAATTAGAATCGTACTTTTTTGAAAGAAAATTTAGTAAAAATATCAAAGTAATCCTTATTTTTTTCTGATGAATGTTGAAATGTCGGAAATGTGGGGCGATTTTCGACTTGGCAACCATTCCTCGTATTATAGTATAAGATTATATATTTTTATCTGAGCAAGTATGAAAGAAGTGAAATTATATAATAATTACTTTAAAAAATAAGCTTATTTTGTAGTTAATAGGGCAATATCAAGATAAAAAATAAGTGTTTTGCATTTTCCTAAAATTAAAAAAAAAATGTTATCTACTTGCTTTATTCAAACTGAAAGTTGATTATGTGTTGGGCCAATGCAACTGAATTGCATTAGTCCAGCATATAAAGCAACTAATGCATAAATAAGGATTTTTACTTTCAGTTTTTGTCAAAGGTTACATTCAGATTTCAGTAGTCAAGGTAGAAAAATATCATATGTGTTCCTTCATTCCTCGAGTTCAAATCAGCAATTACTACTCAGGGTCAATTTTGGGCAACATAAAGAGAAAATATTTTTAAAAACATTAGAAGATACTAGTGCATTCAATGTTAACATCTGAATTGGTTAATAATACTTGACGAGAAATTCAATACCGCCGTGGCATTCTTCTATCTCCGTGGATACTTACATGAAAGCATATCGATGTAAGTGAATTTATTAAAAACTCTATGAATTAGAAATATTTTTATGGCCTCGTATTTGTATCAACAATAGGCTATACAAATAACTATATCGTATTTCTGTATTTGAATGGTTACAAATTATTTTGTGGAAGCAGTAAGAAAAATTATTATGAATTGTTTAATTTTATCGCAATAGACAAATTGCAAACTTCCATTAAAATTTTTATGAAGTGAACCCTGTTAAATTGAGAGAGAAATCTCTTTAAGAGACCAAACAAAAATTATTCTGTACAATGTTTTGACATTAATAAAGATTACCCCGGTGGTCTAGGAGTAAAGTCTTGGCATCGGAAATGTAAGTTTCAGATTCGTGACCAGATTCCACTGAAGAACCATCGTATAAGTGGGTCTGGTGCACGCTAAGTTCGTCGGGGCCATAGGTGTGGGGTGGAATGACAGGTCAGAAGTCGTCGCCCTCAACTGACAGCGGTTTAAAATTACGAGGTCCGTCCCCAAACAGCCTTAGTGTTGCTGTAAAATGGGAAGATGTTATCAATAAACTGAACAAGGAAGTGAAGGAATCTCACCAATTACCAGCCAGACAGCTTTAACAAAATGCACAGTTACAGAAGAAATAGTACAAAAATGGTTGATCCAGACAAGAATAATGGTTTGAAATGTGAAGAGGTTCATCAAAATGTATACAAACGCTGCCAGTTAGCCACAAAACCTATCTATTGATATGTTTCCCCCTAAATTTCTTTTACTCTTTTTTCGTCTCAGCGAGCAGAGTTTTGGAGAGTTTTTAATTTTATTTTTTAACTTCGTTAATTAGAAAAGCATTAAATTTTGTGTAGATATAACAATGATCTGACAAGTTTGAAACATTTATAAAATGATGTACTTACATTTAACTGTTGCCATTCGGCAGTATGTAATAAGAGACATTGTTTTACCAAATACATTGACATTTTATATGAACAGATGCTCTAAAAAGAAGATTTTGTGTACTAATCAGACAAACTTTTCTTATTTTTCCCTTTAGGAATAGAACTTAATCCAAAAATGCAGAAGAAAGAAACTGAGTTTCTCCTAACTTTTTACCAAAGCAGCCACCCGTTAAAGAAGAGCAACTCTGTTAAGCAAACACTGACGCGCCACTGGCCCATGCGACAGCAATGACGCTCCTAATGACCAACTCACCTAGAAAGGCCTTGGGCGAGATAATGCCCGTCTTCTTTGCGACGACGATTGCGATGCCCGTCTCCATGAATGGAACCGTGAAATCGACCGCTTTTTGTCTCTCCGAATTGATTTTGATGGAGGTGACAACCATGTCTGCGTTACCGTCGAGGATTTCTTTGACCAGCCCGTTCCACGTGTTATTCTGGAAGAAAAGAACACAGAAATACACTTGTTATTTAAGTTTAAAAATAACAATAATGTGAATATATTAATTAATTGATGAAATTTCTCTTTCAAACACATAATAACTATTATCTCATTATAACTCTAATTTTAGAGGTCTCTTAAAGCTGTTTTGCAACATGTAATTACCATTTCCTTGCATTAGTTTAATTGGGGATAAATGTTACTCATCAAAACACAATTTTTTATTATATGAACAAATTTTCATGCAAATAACAGTATATTATTATCTCTACTTTATATTTAATTCTGATAATATCTTTTTTTTTTCAAAATATGTACATTTCTCTGATGAAAATAACTTTCAAAAGTAATAATTCATAAAAAAAAATTAGCCAAATCTCTACTTCAAATTTGAAATAGTGATTCTTTGTAACAATGATAAGTACATTTTATCTGAGCATGTAACATATTCTATTAATGTATATGAATACACAAAGTAAATCTGAAATAAACAATTTTGAAAATTTTCCACTTCAACTCATCATTTTCAAACGAAAAATATATTCCACATATTCTTGTATTCTGATTCTAAATCAATTCAACAAAACAGTCTTTAAAATACACATCTAATCTTCTGTAACACTGCCTATTTTTGTTTATTTGTAATAAATTGTGCTTTTTTAAAAGCTAGAAGTAATATTTTTATAATGATAATATACCTTGTGGTATCATTTTAAGGTTTTAATTTTTATATAATAAAATCAATTAAGTATAATTATGTCATAAAATTTTTGAATATAGTACTGTCATCAAGTTAAGAAAGTGTACTAAATTTCTAAAAGCTTCTATATTGTGAGATATATAAAAATTCATTTAAATATTTCATATTTATAAAAATGTAAGAAATTTAAGTAAAAAATATTGTTTAGAAACATTTGAATAAATTAATAAAAGTATTTGTTGTAACCTAATTATTTCTGAATAATTTAGTTTCCTTCTTTGAATATTAAAAAAACTTTCATTTAAGTTCCTCTAAAAGTCCTTTCATTTCAATTATTATTTTTAAACATAAAAGAAAATTCGCTAGTCTGGTCATTTTATAATTTGTGACGGCTTATATTACCAAAACGTGGAAATCTACTTAATATAACATTACACACAATTAAAAAATCTTTAAAGTGAGATCATTCATTTGGAAGTAATTGGTGCATTTGATATGAGAAAATTAAATATGCAGTATTTATAATAAATGTTCTAATAATATCATTAACACAAAATGTAAAGCAATTTTCTTACGATATCTACACGATATCTGCATTTAGGATGTCAGATAGCATCTTGAAGATAATCTAATAATAAGTCCATATGTAAATCATTAGTCTCTAAACTATTTTGGGCCCTAGAAAGCATATAAAACATTTGGTAATAATACTTGGACACATGCATATTTTTTTCCATATATACTGTGAATTCGTCTATATAACCAATTAATCAACAAAATAAGCCGCATATTTACTTCGAAAACTCCCCAGACACCGTCTTCCACTCTGTACAAATCGTAACTGAATCGTAGGTCATTGGCGAATTTCTGAAGAAGATCGATACAAAACCCGGAGCAGCACATGAAATAGCTCGAGTTTCTCATGGCAAGAGTTAGGTTCACCCTGAAACATACGATAAATATAAAATAATCAATCAACTTGCACCACACAAAAACAATCTAGATCATGTTTTACTTATCAATAATTATAATTTTATATCAATAATAGAAATTAAGTTTTTAGAAATAGAAATTTTGCTTCTCAATATCTTAAAAATATTTTTTTAATTCCATTTAGATGTTCTTAATATAATATATATAAATAACCTTAAATGTTTTGAATAAAATAAAGTTTCTTGAATGAAATGAATACATTTGAAAAACATTATGCAAATATTTGAAGCACAAAATATTATGTACAAAGAATTATATGATAGAAAAATGATTTACAATTTACATTTACCGAATGTACTGACTAAAATTCATATTATAAATAAATTGAGATTTATTGTTAATAAAATCAATCGCTACTCTAAAATTCAACTCTGTATGAAACATTCTATTTACAAAACTTTCATTTCACGCTGTTAATAATAAAATTATATACTTTGCTGAAATTCTAAATTTTACAAATTTAGAATAAGTAATGTAGCCTGATAAATGTGGTTTTCTTTTCAAGAATGTTCAAACAGAAATTAGTATAAACATTATTAAAGCATTCAAAATGTTAAACAATAATTAAAACATAGATTTTTCTAAAATCGGCTTTGCTTTATTTTATAGATACAAATTTTATGCAGTGCAATTAAAAACGTGAACAAAAGAATGACATTTGCCAAGATCCGTTGAAATTTGTCCATCCAATTGTCTTTCAATTTTCAGACAATTCGGGCTATCATTTACAGTTAATTTTCAATTCAAAACTCAGAAATAGACTTTCATCGTTTTAGAGGCGAAATACTACTTTATTTTTTTAAAATCCAATTCATGAGAATTGATACAAACATTGGTGCCATTTTCATTGTTTCTAAAAACAGAAAAGGGGATTACTTTAGATCAATGTTGTTACAAAGATATCATATAGTTCCTTTGCAGTGTTAATTTTTTTTTCGGAAAGTGGGATTTAATAAGGTGCTTCATGAATGGTCAGTGATCCTCAGGTTTGTTGATGATTTGACAACTTGGAAAAAAATCATGTTCTTTAAAATTTAAGAAAGGTACTCATATATCTGTTAGAAACCAAGATCTAAAGATTCTTCAAGAAAATCATCTATGAAGTCACATCTTATAGGAATCTATATAAATCTAAAAAGTGCGAAAGTCTCGAATATCATCTTTGCTTTATTATTTTTCTTCGTGTTTTCTTATTTATACATAAAATGGAGCATCATTTTCCATTGTCCAGATTTTTAGAATAATAACAAAATAGAATCTATAATGTTTGATAATTAAAACACACACTCACATTTCCATTGTTTAGTGTTTGATTCACGTAGTTATTATAAATTTTATCAATGCTCGGAATATTTATGAATAAGAAAAATATTAATCTTTTTCCATCATGGGATAGATTATATCAGATTTAAAAACTAAATAAATCTAAATCCTTTTCTTATTAAAGATATGTGATATTAGCACTAATTTGCTAATATTTGAAAGAATCTCCGATTTCTCATTGGAGGGATAGTTAAAATTTAGTACATGTCCTCAGAAGATGCAAGCTCATCAGATAGTTAATAGCATAAAACGATTACCCTTCAATGGCCGAGCGAGGGGCCACTCTGCATCTCACCGCTCTGCTGGTTTCGCACTCCCCCGTCTCGTTATCGGGAGGCACAAGGTTCACGTAGGGGGGCTCTTCCATGAACGTGATCTTCATGTTGAACTTCTCGGGTACTCCGGGGGGAGGCACGGGTGATCCGCCCGGCCAAACGATGTCTTTTATGTCCAGACCATCTTCTGTCCAGATGCCAATCTATGAGAGGGAAATTATTTAGTGAATCAAGGGATTTAAATTAGTGCAATAACTTAATCTGGAAATTGTAGAAGATAGTTATATTGATCCCTTATTTGATTTATGACTGCTGATCACTAAAGTTACAAAGTTATGGATAGTCAATTAAAAATATTTTCATGGAGATTTTAAAAGAATTAGACATTGTTAATGATATGAAATTATCGTAAATAAGCCAAGTAATCAACAAGGATATATTTAAACACAGCTTTCACAAATAATTGAATAAATCTGATTCTTAGATTAATTTAATTTATAATGTAATTTCATATTAGTAAAAAGCATTTTGCAAAGGTTTCATTTTCGTTTTAAGAAAAGATTTTTTAAAAAAAACACAAGTCATTATAATCCATTTAAGAAATAGTCCAAGTTGTCTTGATTTGAAGAGTCAAAGACATTGTTCTATTTTACAGCTTCAAAAGAATTTGAAAAAAAAATGGAATAGTACCAAAATAAAACTATGAAAGCATTAGTATCAAAAGTTAAGCTCTTTCTTCTTATGAAAACCAAAGATTGTACAAATATAACATTGAAATTAAGATAATAAAGAATTAAAAATTATTTAAATTAAGATAACATTAAATTAAGAATTATTTAAGTTAAGATAACATTGAATTAAATTCAGAATTGGAATTAAGATATTGAAAGTAATTGCGAGGGTTTACTTCAAGCATACCATTGATACTCATAAAATGATTTTATTTTAGTACTAAGAAGATAACATTGATAACTGAAAACATAATTATTTTAATGTCAAGACATGAATTAAAATTTGTTTTATAAAATTTATTAAAATGAACTTGATACATTTATTTTTAATTTATGATGAATGAGAAAGTTTTATTTGAAAATGGTTTTTAAATGAAATGTGGGGTTTTGTCTTCAATAATGTAAGATATAAAGAATTACTAAGAGTGACAGAGAATTACATTACGCTAGATGTGGGGTATTTAATCAAAGCATGCCATTGATAATCATAAAAATATTTGATTTCAGTACTAAGAAACTTCGATAATGCAATTACAAGACAATTATCCTTGCATTTCTACTTTATAATGTAATCATTTCCAAATGCTTCAATGTAGTCAATAGTAACATTATGAAATCCCATCAGTAAAGCTTGTCTAAAGCATTTATTTTTAATTCCCTCCAGGAATCCATTACCATTGAATAGCTTTTAACGACAATTAAGGAATTTCAACATCGCAAATTGAATTAACGAGCCTTCGTGTATTCCGGAATACCTGACTGGGACACTTCTCGGTCCCCTAAGGCGAAATGGCGACACATGATTGAGAATTCCCTCGTCGCCGGAAGTGGAACAAAGAGGTGGATTTCCTACCATTAGTCAAGTGAAACACATTCCGGTTTAATTACTCCGCCAGAACTTGGTTACCTTTTCCCAGAATCCCATGTTGTTTAGGTTCATCACTTCCAGCTCCACGTACTTGAGGGTGCCGTCAGGGTTGAATTCCAGGTCAGCTCGTCCCCCTTTCTCCTTTATGCTCACCATGCGTAAATACCTGGAAACGGAGAACAGTGAGGTGTCAGAAGAGCTGGTGAAATGGGAAACTCAAAGACGATTGTTGTTGGTACACATGGGTTTAGAGTTAAGTGATTTAAGTGAGTGACTGTGAGAAACAATAGTTTTCAACCCATTGTAGGATGGAAAGATTGTAAATTGGACAGAGATTTCATTAAAAAGAAACTACAAAGGCTTAATTAGTTTCTTTAACATCGAAACTTAAATGAATTTGAAAGTTTTCTAACACAAGGTTCAATTTCCAAAAATTAACCATGGATACAGAGAAAAAAATTTGTAATATATAAAATTGTAAAATGTTTTATTTTAATATATTTGTATGGATGCAAAGATTGATTTCATTAAAAGTATATAAAGAAATTCTGAAAGTAATTGATTAATAATTTAAAATTTAGTTTTGTAATCAAATTAAGCATTCTTACTTTCCATGCCTCTAAAAATTTATCAGAATGTGGCAAGTTTAAAATAAAGGAATTATAGATGTCCTTATATGATGTACAGATTCCGAGAGTATTTCGCCAGCTAACGTATGGCTAAAATATTAAAATTTAATATCATAATATTAATAATTTAAAATTTAAGTTTGTAATCAAATTAAACATACTTATTTTCAATACCTGTAAAAATATATCAGAATGGGACAAGTTTAAAATAAATGAATTACAGATGTTCATATACAATACAGATTTCAAGAGTATTCCCCAGCTCAAATTAATAAAGTGTTGAAATTTAATATCATATCATATTTCAATGAACTATCATGTTATTGAATTTACTGAATTCTTGAAAACTCAAAATATTATTTAAATCACTTTAAGAAATTAATTTTTATTTTTGGAAATAAAAACTAATTATATATATATATATATATATATATATATATATATATATATATATATATATATATATATATATATATATATGAAGGATATTAATCTAAAAGTTACTTATTAATACATATATCAAAACATTAAAAGGTAAGAATGATTTTCAATGGCATTAAAAAGAAATATACTAATTACTACACATAAGTGACTAAAATGAGGTAATTAGTTGAATAAAAAAATAGGATTAATTTTTAAAACTTTATGATTTTTTGACTCTTATAGATTACCCCACAAAACTTATCAATTACAAAAAAATATTTTCACATATGCTTTTATTTTTAAAAATATTCTTCATACCTGCATCATTAAAATTTAGTGAATAACGAAAAATATCATAATACTTTCTCTTGCCAGTTAAAAAAAATGAAAAATTGAGGAAATATACAAATTAAGAATGACGCTATTTAGGTTTACTTAGTGAAAGCTTAAGATTTGTAGAAGATATTTTTCAGCTATAAAACTGGCTTTAACGTTTCTTTGAATCAAATAATGTTTCATCCCAAGTTGACTTTAAAATTTTCTATTGTGATGTATCTTTACTGAAATAATACTAAGACATTTTTGCATAAGGATCTTTTTATGTCTGATTATTCAATGTGTAGAAATATTCATTAATCAGACTAAAGAAAATTGCGAATAAAATTCGAATATTTACAGTACAGATAAAAACCATCAGCAAATTGTTACAACTCTCAGAATTTTTGCTAATTTTTACACCTCGCTCATCTATCTAAAAAAATCACAGTTATATTCGTAACAGTTATCTAAAAAATTTTAATTTCTATAAATTCAATTTAAGCTTGTTTCGAAGTATTATTACAATTGTGAATAAATGAATTTAAAAAGGAAGATTTGCAGTTTGCTCCTCTTTTCTTAAAAATTTTTCTGCAATAAATATCTCAAATAAAGTTCACTAAAATCAGTTTACATCACATCATAACCATACAGAACACAGCTGCGTATAAAAGCAATATTATAATTTATTGTGGAAATGTGGGACATTAGCTTCTTGTGCTTTTTAAAAAACAACAAATTAAACAATGTTTTAGAAAAGAAAGATATTTTTAACCTTATGATGGCAATAATGAGAAAATATATTTTGCTTTATATACAATTCAGATTTTGACATTATGGTCCAACATAAGTTCTTCAAAAACACTTGATTAGAATTTATTACAACTGTCTATGAAATCATAACTTTGAAACCTAAATCTATGATATTAATTATGGAACACAAAGATGTCAGTAAATTAATAAGAAATGGCTTTCTTAAATTTTAAGTAAAAATAATTAAACATATAATTAATTAAAACTTTATCTATAAAATTTCAATCAATATTTATTTTATGAAAGAATAAAAAAAAGTGAAGGATTCCAATAGGCTCTTTAGACATAGGTCAATTCTTTCTAGTCATCTTATATTAAAATATTTTAAAGATTGATATTGCCTTAAGATATAGTGATTTATTTAGCTTATTAGCTAAAATTATTTTACTTAATTTATTAATTATTTTTTAAGCAACATATCGCGATACACCATTCTGTGTAAGATAAGGGCATAATTTATCAGTGTTTATATCTTATTAAAAAATTTGTCAAAATTTATTTTCCTACATAAAGTCATACAAAAATTGATAAATTTGGATTAAAGTATACTTTTAATGGCTCTCGAAAGGGTTGAAGATATATTCAATTTTTTTTAAATAGAGCATTTATAAAATTTAATGGACATTTCGATATTCGAATAAAATTATTTTATTTCAAGGAAAATAAAGTCTTTAAAAACTATTATTTCAAACAGTAACAGTCTTAATCTTTGAGAAAGAAATTCGGTACGAGACGCAACAAATTTAAAATTGCTAATAACTGTAAGGACAAAAAAAAATCCTTGCTAATAAATGCAAGGAAGAATTCACATTTTTGTTTTTGAAATATAAAAATTGAAATTATCTCTGAATCCATCCTTTAAATATCCTTTATATTCCATTTTGGATGATTCTTATGCTAAAATGCAAACTTGTAATTTTTTAAATTCAAAATAAATTACAACTTAGTGCAAATAAAAGTGGTCAATGTATCGCAGGTTTGGGGAAATTTCAAAAGACTTTGAAAGGCACCATACGCTAATTATTAAAATTCGTTTATAACTAACTAGTCGAAGTACCTTTGTCGAACAGGTGGCTTCTTGTGAATTTTGATTATATTTAATTGCAATTAAATCGTTTAGATATTTCTTTATACATACTATACTGTAAAATCGCTAGATATTTAAGATATGGTAATTTATTTGTCTTACAAGTGTTTAATTCATTGTCTATATGTTACATTCTCACGGAAAAGAGTCGCATGTCACCTTGGCATTATTAATAAAATAAAAATGTGTGTTTCATTTATCTTCTGAATTTCACAGTATTGTAATTTCTAGTAATTTTTTTTTAATTCCCCTTCGTGAACTACACAAATAATAAGAAAATATTTAGTTTTCAGCTTTCAACATTGGAGGAAAATCACACCCCTTCAACCAATGAAAAATAGTTTTAACAGCAGGGCAACAGTGTAATATATTGCTAAAAATTAGCCAAATGAATATTTTTAAATAATTTCCAAACTTACTAAAGATTAAAAAAATATTTTAAATTAGTATGATTAAAATATTGTTAATATGCTGTTTTTGTTTGAGGTTTTTGAAACCGCAAAAAGGGGAAGCAACAAATTGGCGATTGCTCGCTTTTGAGGCATCATTTTTTTGCTTTTAAGTTTAGTAGATTATAATGCGCAAGATTGTTACATTTGGCGATTTATCGCCAAAACCTCATTTAAAAATAGACATTTTAGTTGTAATTCAAAAGTTTAAGTCAATAGCAACGTTGCTACATAGTTTTCAGTGGTTGTTAAAATGCTTTTATCGTGTGAGGATATGATGTGTTGATTTCAGGTTTTGTAGCCACAAAATGAAAAGTTTGAAAATTGGCGACTTATCGGTTTTGGGGCAACAATTTTCCTCTTTTGTGGTTATTATAAAATGTTAAAGTTGGCACATTCGGTGTTTTAAAAACCAACAAAAAGTTGCAACTTGGTACGAATGTCCGTCACGTACCCTATTCTCGATATGTCGACACATGTGTAATCTGATAGTCACATGATTGTTTCAAACCTGTTTAAAATGGTTAATAACTTCAATTAATGAAAGCAAAGAATGTATTAAAAATAATGATGTTCTCACATGATAACATGAAATTTGATGTTGCAGATTTCATTTTTTGAATAGTCAACATTAATTTTTGGCAATAATATTTGAGAAAATTATCGAAAAGCTGCAAAAGTCAGAATTATTTTAAATGAAGTGATTTACATAATCTCGAAGTTAAATATGTGCAAAATTTGTTAACTATGGTTGAAACAGTCTAGTCTGAAGAGTGCCAACATACAAATACAGACGCAAATTGCGCCCGCACACACACGTTCTTTTTTTATTATAAACAGAGATTTAGAATACTATTTCCATCATTTTTTGGTTTAATAAATTAATCAGTTGTAAAGAAATCGGTAAGAAGTTTTTCAAAAGAATGTAATTGAAGTAAAATTATGTAAATAAAATGTAATATTAATTTTTTCAAAAACCAATTTCATAAATGGAATCCATAAAATTTTAAAAAGTGGCACTTTTGAAAAATAATATGCAAGGATAATTCTTTATTTTAAGCATAATTTGCAATTCACAGTTCCACTCTGAATCCGATACTAAATAAAAATAAATATTATTACCTTTTAAAGATTTTTAAACAACCTGTAGAATGGAATGCCAGTTTAAAAGTGTAGAGGTAAAGCAGTAATTAATTTTTTTTAAAAAAAATAAAATAATACACTTTTGTAAGCTCTCTCACTGTTAGAAAAAAAATCTTCCTTTTTCATTTGAACATTAGTTTCATAGCATGTTTAAAAATTACATAAATAAATTTTCTTTAACATCTGGTAATTGAAGTATCTTCGAGTTTGTTTTGTTCGGAAACTTAATTGCCTTCTTATTTAATGAAAATTCTAAGAACAGGATCAAGAATAAGAAAGATAGTTATTAAATTCCTGCCGCGAAGGCGCAGCTTTGAAAGATGGATCAACCTGTTAAATGCATCCGAGAAATTCCTCTCTCTCTCTCATTCTGCCTCCATCGATACGTTTCCATGGAAACGATGCATCAACAAAGAGTCGTTTCCTTGACAACATGGTGGATCGTCTGCTTGGTAAAACCGTGCTCCTGTAGTTGAATTGTAGAGAAGAATTGCGAAGGATAACGGATCAAGATAAATTGATCTTGATTAATGGTTATATTGATTTCTTTGATGGACATTTTTGTCAATATTTTGGGAATATTTACTGTTATTTTCATAAATATAAAATTGTTTTATTAAATATAAAATTTTAGCTTGGGATATTTAGTAAAACTAAAAAGAAGTTTAAGAATGTTTTGCTAAAAATTAATTTCATTAAGTCCTACCAATTTATCTATCATTTCTTTTATGAAGAGAGAAATCTCATAATGGCGGCCACAAAACAATGAAAGGCTATTGGAAGTTTAATGATACATGAAATGCGAAATGTAACTCAATAGTGTCACTATGGTTTTTATCTTCTCATAATAGCGATTGAGTTTAGCTGAAAGTTTAAAATTTAACTGATGTATGAAATAATAATTATTACGGGATACTATAATAGTTAGCAATTCTTTGTAGTTAAAATCATATTATTATTTATTCATACGCAAAAATGTATTCTTCAAAAACTCTTAAATAGTGGTTAATACCAGCTATTTTTATCATTTTATATTTTTAACTACATTATTTTATTCAAATAAATCAAAAGAAATTTACTTCAATCTTTGAATTTTTACTAGTATATTATGCTGCTTGAAAAGGTTTTTATGCGAAATATTTTTTGAATGCAGCAAATTGCGGTTATGAAAATGAAGATTATCGTATTTTTATTTTTTATTTGCTATTGTAAACGAAATGCTTTTATAAATTTATGATTTTATCTAGCATTTAAAGTATGCAGAAAATTCTTCTTGTGTATTCCGAATTTTACTTTAGATATATAATTTATTATATCTAAAGATTTTCTAATATAAATTAATAAAAATCCATTTTTCATACAGCCTAAAAATTGACGAACTTCGTTATTTTAAACATCCTATCTTCCATAAATTAATATTTACTATACATCATCATTTGAAGGCATTTGTTTTGTATCAGCTGTTTCCGTTTTGGTGGTGCGTTGGAATTTGTTAAACTCCTTTTGCAGATGAAAGTGTTCCCTTGTCTGGACTCACAAATGAATCTATTTATTATCTGATGCAATGTACGTCTTATCTAATAACCAATATTTCCGCGAAGACGTCGTAACAATATGAGCAAAAAAGTCTTACCAATATCTTCACAACACCATAGAACATTCAGGAACTAATGAAGTGTGTGTATAATTTCCCTCGCATCTATTTAGGAATATGAAATTGTAAAATACTGAAACAAATAACAAACAAGTCAAAATTCCCTTTTAAGTATTTAGATTCATTAAATATATAGATTATTATGTATATAAATTTAAGTATAGAGTATTTTTTTATTAATTGTTTTTTCTTCAATTGTTAAACGAGAAGATATTACTTTTTAATAATTTCCAAATAAAACCAGTTCTGTTTATGTAAATCAAATTAAAAGAGCAGTCTCGAATAAAGAAGCAAGAGATAGATATTTTTATTTACATTATTCTTACCTTCTTTGTCGGTAAGTTACTGTCTGTCCATAAGGAGATCTCTGGCTGACAGTCGTCTATGTTTACGGCGGGAGTTATAGAAACAGGCGTCGATAGGGAGGATCCATTTCGAATGGGTGGAATCGAACGGAAGTCTGCGGGGGTATTCTTTATCTTGGCGAAAAAGTGAAGCGATAAAAAAACTATTGCTCATTCGTCTTCTCGCTTTTACCGCAGTTGTTCGTATCTTTATATTTGCTTAGCTTACTTCTTTTATATTTTATTAATATTTTCTTTGGTTAATATTAACTGCATTTCATTATTTGATAATTTTTGTCTCTTGAATTTTGAGATCCTTTAAAATGCCTTTTCGATTTAAGAATAGAGAGACTTTAAAGTCACGAGCACGTAAAATTGTGCATAATGTCATAGAATTTTGCTTGAAACTTGCTGAAAATTCGTATTGGGAAAAAGATGGGGTTTTAGAAGAACTAGTAGATGAACTAGTAATTCGGATTGGAAGTATTGAATCGGATTCCGGTTCAGAAGAAACGGAATCTTGTCACAGTGATTTAGAATTCTTTTAATTGAAAGTACACAACTGTCACACGATCTCTGCTAGTTTTGCACTCTTTTAATAATAATTAATGTGTTTTATAAATAAAAAGGGAATTTTAAAATTGCTTTTTTTTGTTTCATTTCAATTAGTTTAATCGTAAGTTATAGAAGATATAGAATTTTATTTAGTTTATTTCCTGAAGCTACGAAATTTGATTCCTTTTTGTTATTTTCTATTTTTTCAATAATGTGCTCTTGTTTTCTGTTATTCAATATGTCGATAATCAAAAGTTTCAGCTTAACATACTTTTGATTATCCTTAAAATTTGATAAAATGTAATTGTTAATTTTGTGTTTCGAAAAATAGTATATATATCAAAAATAAATAAATAAATTTATTTTGGAGAGGTTTGAAGCATATTTAACAATGGATATTTTACTTTGTAACAGCAACCTTTTATAAAAATTATGAAATAATTACGATTATTAAGTTATTATTTTTATGTTGAATTAGACAGATTACTTCGCGTTTGCTGCGGAGAATTTGATCTTAAGTAGTTACATAAATTTAAAACAAATAAAATGAAGATTAATTTTTTGTCATGCTGGATTCTACTTAATTTTTTTTCTTCCTGTGCAGTCGTTAGACATATAAATAATTATTCAGTTTTTCTATTTGATTTACTCTGTTCTTTCTGTACTAATCAG
Organism: Argiope argentata; assembly: GCA_026289955.1. Classification (NCBI taxonomy): domain Eukaryota; kingdom Metazoa; phylum Arthropoda; class Arachnida; order Araneae; family Araneidae; genus Argiope; species Argiope argentata. The sequence continues at coordinate 660,495 of JAOUZG010015269.1, read as the reverse complement.
AAAGGAATTTCTATATTATTCTGACAGGAATAATATATATTTTCAAAATTCCAAGTACGCAAATGATTTTCAGCCCAGTGAATTATTTTTCAAATTTGCTTTCGAAAATTAAAGGCAATATATCAATACCGCCAATTAGGCGCTAAACGCTCCAACGTAAGAGAAACTTGAATGAATTTCTACCTCTGCGAAATGGACTCTTCCTGTAGTAACCTGTTTCTATAACTCCCACCGTAAACATAGACGACTGTCGGCCAGAGATCTCTTTATGGACAAACAGTATATTACTTTGAAATCGTTCAATCAATTAATCTTATATTCATTATCACTAATCGCCCGTATTATAAAAATCAAAATTGAATTAGATAAAAAACTGAGTAAGAATTTAATTCTAAAAACAATCGTACGACCTGCTCCATATAAAATATTTAATTCAAAATCTTAGCATATCATAAAGCGAATGAAAAATTGCCCAAAGAATTCCATTTTTTTTATTTAGCTTTCAATCAAACGTCATAAGCTAAATGTAATCATAAATGATGTTAAGAAAAAGGAGAAAAGACAAACCAAAATATCATTTTATACCTAATTCCAGAAATAACAATGCAAAGAAGACTCATTATCCACACATGTTTTATAATAATTAGACATGTCTCAGGCGACTTGTCTAAATAGTGAGAAATTTAATACCTCTTAATAGGATGATCACATGTTTATTCCATTTTGGAATTGGAATTATTGTTTAATGCCAGAAAATCCTGGGAATCAGACGGTAGAAGATAAATTAGTCTGCTTTTAAATTCTTACCGGAGTTAATTTAAAAGATGGATATACGTGCTGAACTTATTTGTGAAATCCACCTCTCTTGCAATGTGGATATGTTGCTATGGAAACGTTTCTTGGCTTTGTTTCCATAGCAACGAAACGGCATCATCCGGTAAGTCCTTATACATTTGAACCATATAAAAAGATAGCATTTGCAAGTTGATTCCTAAATGGGTTTTACTTAGGAGAAGCTTTAGATCTTTGAAATCATTTTTGTTATGAAAGCAATTACCTTGGCTTACTATACATTCCTTTCCAAATCTTTTTTTAAAAAAAAATTTCGTGCAACAAGTATAGAGGAAGTACTGTAATCATAAAAAATATCGAGCTCTAGATTTTGACGGATTTCTAAGTTTTCAATCTCTTCTAGTTCGAAACGTATATTTTGCCATTGTGTCTGTCTGGGACAAATATAACTCTTTAAGATAGATGGATAAAATTTTGAATAAGGCTCTTACGCTAAATTGATGGATATCTTTTAAAGTCTGAAAGGAATTCAATATGAAAAAGTATGCCTTGTTTTTCTAATATAAGCTAACACTATAACTATAAAAATAAGGGAACTAAATGGATAGAACTAGATGAATAAATTGTGCAAAACTAAACTTTACGCTTCTATTTTTCTCATTCATGTTTAACCTTTTTCGATCTAGTTCTGTTGCTAGTCAAAAATTACAGAATTGTATTGCAAAACTATTTATAATATTGTTGCAACAAAATCACTCTTCAATACTAACTTAAAATACTCTTTATCAAATGGATGCGATTTAAATAAATAATGCTAGTCATACAAAAAACTTTTTTTAGAACTTTTTTTTTCAAAACTATTGATGTGAACAAAAACTGATTAATTCACAGCTGCTGCTTCAAAATTATAGGGTCGAGGCAACTTCGTAAAGGTTATTTTAAGCAGAATTTTTAAACTTTGAGAATAAGAGGTGAAGAAAAACAAAAAGCGAAAAAGAATTCCTTGTAAGTTATTTACTGTACAGAATGCCATCATTAAAGAAGAAATTGAAGAACCAAAGATAAATGCATTAAGCAATGTTGCGAATGCTATTGAATGACAGGGCATAAATAGGATTGTTACGTCTCCTGTATTTGAAAGTGTTTAAAGTGTGTCATTCATTGTTGCCGAAAAACTGACATATAGATATTATGATTTTTATTAATAGCGATTTCTAATACTAGCACGGGGGCATCTGTGTATGTCGCTATGACAACAAATGATTTCGAGAAAGTTCGTTGGCCAAAAATTATTCTTAGTTTGTTTGAAAATATCTATCAAGTACTTTTTAAGAGATTATGACGAAGCAAGGATACAACAAATGTTAATTTAAAAATATCTTCATACTTATTATTTATATTTTAACATTTAGGTAATAAATCCTTATATGTTGTATAAAGGCTAATGCCAGTTTTTCCAATGCAACTAATGAAACTTTCATTAACGAAAATATTTCCTTATATAACAAATTTTTCATGTACATATAAAGATTTAAAAAAAATAATTCAATCTCTGTTATTTGTAACTTTTCAAATTCTGTGTTTATAAAAATTGTGTTTATAAAATCCTAGAAGCTATATATATATATATATATATATCCTCTTAAACGACGTAGCCGTTTTCAAATAAATTTTACACACTTGTTTCACAAGGCATAAAAGAGAAAGAATCAGTTTTTCAAGCATCAAAAGTAATTAAATATTCAATTAATTAAAAATTAACAGATCTTTTATTTTTTTCAGATTTGGATTTTTTTTATCCTTACTCTTTAAGTTTCTTTTATTATTTAATACGTCTTTTGACAATGCTTCTGTTGGTCTAAAGGGAGTGTGTCTTTAACATGTTTGAATTAAGGCTTGGGTTTTCTGTTCAAACGAAGGCAACATTTCCGGTTCTTCATCATATAAAAACATATTTTAAAGTGGTAATATATTAAGCACTAATAATTAATGAGAGAGAAAAATTAACAGTCGGTAATTTTTAAAACTTCTGTGGATGACTGATAATTTAATCTTAGTGAAAATATAGAGATAATATAAGAAAGATTCTGGACGATAAAAATTTTTTGTGTATTATAATTTCTTATACAAAAGTATTTTTTTAACCTAAAAATAACATAAATGAGAAAATGTAATTCCAATCAACTTCGATATATCAACTTGTAAAATTTAAAAAAAAAAACTTATTACACTGTAACAGTGATAATATTAAAAGCAATTCTGCAATATAACTTGTCACTAAATTTTATTTCAAATAAGTTATACCCCTCGAAACTTTACACTTTATATAAAAAATCTTTATTATGTCGAAAAAATAAACATCCAATTGCGCATAGTCAGCATGCATCTCTTTCAGCAGCAATTAAATTAGTATGCATAAGATTTTGAAAGACTTTCACCTTTTTACTTTCATAAAAATGAAATAATTGCAAGAAAATTGAAAGAAACTCGAGAACTCCAAGTTATGTTTGGAGACTGCAATAGAGTTTTCATCGATTTCAATTCAGCACTTCACATGCGATTTCAAGGAGAAAATGGGGGTTGAAGAGGACCTCCTTTACGATTTGTGTTCGCAGAGGATTCTGTCCAATCCTTTCCATTTCTCGAGGTTTCCCCTGAATCCTGCAGTGCTGTTGTTGGACCAAAAAATATATAGCTTGTGTATTTACCCCAAGGGAGAAGAAATATTGGTTTGAGAATCAAGGTCTTTTTTCCAAGACGAAAAAAATGTATTTCGTTTCAATCTGCTTTGAAGCATGAAAATTGTAAGGATTTCTGGGAATGGAATTGATAAAAGGATTTTTTTTAGAATGCGCTTCGAAAATGCCTGCGAACACTGAAAGAAGGCTTATTCTGATTTTGAAAGTACTTCAGTGTCACCTGGTTGGAAAATTGGGCTGATTATGATGGATTATGCCTTACAGCTTGCTTTCAGTATTCGAATGGAATATTCGAATATGGGGATATTCAGATATTCTTTCATCGGTAAAAATGAATACCTAATGATATCTCTCGCTATTTTTTATTTCAAAAATTATTAGATTATAAAATGTTTATAAATACCGGTCTACAAATGCTGAAGGTTGTATCTGGATTATTTTTTCTGTTACTATGCTTTAAAATTCCATTTTTTTCTATATGAAATACTGTAAAGAAGATATTGTAACTGTCAAAAGAATCATTGATTTGATTTTATTAAATTTTGACTCTTTGATCCTGACTAGTTAAATAAAGTTGTTTTTTTTTAAATTCCCTTTATTTATTTGTATATATAGGAGCACTTGTTAATGGTAAGGCTTAGTTTAATGCCTCATGATGCGTTGATTTTACATCGAAGTTCCAATTTTGGCTAAATACAGATTAAATACTTAACCAATCAGGAAATAAATAGAAGAAAACATCTATGATTTAATATATTAATTAATGAATAAATTAACCCGAATTTTTTTTCGTGTTTCTAAGTAAGTTTTAATAGATTTCTGCATCAATAATAAACTCATTTCCATATTGAGGGATTTGAAATCTAGCTACAAATTAAATAGAAAATAAATACGCTAAATTAAAAAGAAAGCATCTGTTTTATATAGATAAATAAGTAACGACTTCAAAGTAACAACATCTTTACACTTATATATACAAATAGAATATGTAAACATTAGTTTTATTCATTTTGTAATTGGTATTAACGTGTCAATAAAACTTGAATTTCGTATTTGTTTTCACAGTATTGTTTGAAATATTTAATAAAAAATATTATTACATCTAACTCAGTATTTATATTGCTTTTCACGTTTAAATGAGGACAAAAAGGAAAAAAAAATAACTCATAAATTAACTTTGAATTAACCGCAAACAAGCTTAAACAATATTATTTTTATTTTTAAACTCACCGTTTGTGGCAACACTAAAGAATAGCTTTAGGGCTTACTTACTTTTTTCGAGTTACGGAAATATTTTGTTTCTAGACAACAATCATCTGAATACTTAACTTTAACTTTAGCTTTCACCCTTCATTTTTTCTTTAAAAATAGTAATGGAGCATCCAGAAATATCAGATGGAAAAACTCTCACATTTTCAAATTGAAAGCAGGCGCCAAATCATATTAAAAAAAAAAAATAAAACTATACTTAAGTATTGGCGTGCACATCAGGTTTAACTTGTGAAAACAAGCAGGAGACGAGATTCTCTTTCTATTCGTATTAGTATCCGCACATGAAGTATGTATGTGTGAACGTGCACATGTGTGCTTGTGTGTGTGCACACATGCGTGTGCGGCTGTATTGATGAATCTTAACCAAACACAATCATCTGAGATTAAAAAAAAATTAACTAATGGTTTATGCACTAATAATTGTTAGAAACTTCAATACATTTGTTTCGTTCAACTAAGGCCATTTTTTATTTATGCTCACATAAATTATATACTTTCCCATTCAGCGAGTTTAATTAGAACAGCTGAAAATAACTTAATACTTAAATTAAATATCCTAGTAAAATGCTGGTACTTTTATTTTGGCACAATATAATATGTTTAGCTCAAATACAGCAAATCATTGGAACGGATGATTAAAGGCCGCTGAACCCAGGTGCCTCCAAAAAAAAAAAATCCCCCAAATCATTGGCATTGATTTAATTAAAAACTTTAATTTTTTTTTTTTAGCTTTTAGTTTGATTTCTGTTATAAATAACTGGTTACAAACGATTAGAGCATATTATACCTCTGATAAATGACAATTCTGGTTAGAAAAGGTTCTATATTGAAAATAACATGGATGATGAATTATTTTATTTTTATCCCATTGGTTTAGAAGAAAAATGTAAAGATATTTTTTTTTAAAGTTGTGACGTATTATGTTTGCTTAGATTATGTATGATTTATTCTTAATAATATTAACAAAGAATCACTTATAAATTACTGACTAATGGCTAGAGACTGAAAATCCAATTTTATCAAGAGTACGTCTATACATGAAAATAAATGCAGTCAAGATTCTTATGTCCTTATATTACAATAGCTTGCCACACGCCAACTTCGGTACTTGACTGTGGTGACAAAAAATGAGTTCTACAAAATACAAATATTCTTCAGAATTTCTAATTAACACTATCATTATTATTAGATTTTATTTAATAGAGACTAAGAGAAAAAAATTGATAAAATTCATATTTTCAGTATGAAGGCATTTACAGTTTTATAACCAGTGCAAAAATTAATTAACAAATGTTAAATTGGCCATATCTGTTCATGCACACAAAAAAAATAAAATGTCATTTTTGATATCAGGAATTTATAAGCGTAAGTTATTGAATGTATGTGGTTAAAATGATTATTAAAAATTTAGTTATTTTACAAGAACTTTCAAAAACAATTCAGCTGGCATTCATATACTTCCCCTAATAGAATTACTAATTTTATTAGTAATATAAAACAAATGTAAGTAAAATGTTTTTCAATATATCGAACTTCATTTAGAATGAAACATAGTTAATTAAGATATATGTATATATATAGAAACTCCCCAAAATATATCTATAATAATGACATACACAATTTTACCATTTCTTTTCTTTACTTACAATATTCATAAGTCATGGGAGACAGCAAAAAAAAACTTGGTTTCTGAAAATAAACTCTTTCTGTCCAATTAATGATCCTTTTAAATATTTCATCGAACAAAGTTACATTTAATTAGTTATTCTGTAAATATTTACTTCAGTATTATTTAAAATTTAAAATAATTTGGCTACTCTTTCATATTGTTTATTAAAAAGGCTTAAAGATATGAACTAGTCGAAATTGTTACGAATGCTAAGCAAACCTGGTTGTTTTCAAAGAATAGTAATTACAACTAGAATATAAAACTTAATTATATATAGGAAACTAAAACTTATTCCATGTTTAATTTCATTTCTAAAAATAACGACAAAAACTGATGTGGAACATTTTCAAGACACTGGAGAAAATTATAAAACTTAATAATTTAAATATGTCCTTTATGATGTATTTCTCAATGCAATTAGATTAATTATTTTGTTAAAAATGTATATGCTATCGAATATATTTTATGCATGATACGTTTACAACTATATTTTATCCATGATACGTTTACAACTATATATACTACAAGAAATATAATCATCTTTGCCTCATTAATAAGCATTTATCCAAAAAATTAGAATATTATCCCTCCCACTTCCAGCCGGGTGCCTGCTTTTCTTTTAGGGGAGATGGTCATTAAAAGTGGGTACTGTGTTAAGCACTCCAGGAGATCCGTGTTATCTTTGACGTATGAGGCGTTTTCACAGAAGATTACTCTGTTGGGAAGGGATTTACAAAAGAGGTTGTTTGCACATACTTTGTGTTTTGAAAGGGTTTTAAGCTTCTGTTTCCAGGTGTTATTTCAATATTGAAAAGATTTTATGGTTATTTATAAATGAAATTTTCCTCTAAGGGTCTCTGTTAACGATGAATGATATGTCATGGCACCAACACGTTTATTTCTCGTAGTAGCATCAGAAGCTAGTTTTAATATTGAGATTATTGTAAAGATATGTAAACAAACTATTGCATTGATTCTGAGGCCTACTCACGTCGCAATTTTCGCACAAAATGAGAAGCGACACCTGTTGCTGCGAAGGGAAGACGTTTTATATTTCTAGCGTTTTATTCTGTCACCAACAGTCTGTCAGAATTCTTGATGTCGAGTACAAAATATCTTTCAAAAAGGATTGGAAATTTTCTTTTTTCCCTCCTTCATAGTGAGATAAGTTATATAAATGGCGAGTTTCTTGCATGAATACCATTCTGCAATTTTTTCTTCAGTAGTGAATTTCTGCTCTTTAGTTTGTGTACTGAGAATCATGTTTTTTTAAAATTATTATCAGAGTAATTTTTTTTATTTAAACGCTTATTAATTCTTCATTATGAGTAAAAGTAAACTTGAATTCACTGATGAAGAAATTAAAATTATTTTACCAGCTACTGTTGAATGCGGCAGTGATTTCTGAAGCTAAGATGAACGAAACTTAAAACAACTGAAACGAGGTTTTAGTTGATTGTAATTTGAAATGCTTTTACAAAAATATTAAATTTCTTTTTTCATTGTAAAATGAAGTTTTAGATTCCTCCCGTCTATTTCCTGAATAATTTTTTGTACAAAAAACCTTAGGTAGTAATATATAGCACACTTTCTACATTTTACAAATGATTGTTTTAATAACATCTTAACAGTTTAGTAAGGATTAGATGAATAATAAGAACTTTTCTTTTGTATAGATATTGGTCCCAAATCTTATTTCAATGTTTGAAAAGTGATTTACTAAACATTCACGCCTGATTTGCTCAGGCATTATGGAAACTTAATATGGAACTTTCATTCAAAAATTCATTCTATTTCCTTGTAATAAGTTCTTGTCTTAACAATACTATAGAACACTTAAAATAACATTTTAAAATCAGAAACTCAGCTTGAAAGATTTAGCATGACGTTTTTTACTAAAAAAAATGATATTTGTAATGAACAAAGTAAAACATTCAGGCTGAAACTGAAGGAATATATTTATGAAATATATTACACTGAGTAATCCCCCCCCGAATTTTATTGAGTAAATTTTGTAAGTCAGTGTTAAAAGAATTTTTAAAAAAACATTTTATCTCGTTTATCGAATTCCATTGATAGATGAGTTATATGACGTTTGGCTTAATGTAGTCTCTTGGTTTGACAAAAAATTTTAAAGCTTAGTAAAAATGAGCAGCAAAATAAAGAGGTTTTGGGAATTAATATTTATTTCGTACCCTTTTTAGATGATTTAAGTCAAAATAAGAATGTGTAAGTTTTTGGAAACAAAATGTGAAAAATTCTTTAAAAATTTAAAGGTCCCCCCAAAAAATCTCTTCGCCTTGCGATCGAAAATTCACACTAATATTTTATATTCAAAAACTCAAGGAGCATAACAGTTTATATTTTTTTAAAATGCAATATTGAAAATAATAAATAAAAAAAATCTTGGCTAAGAGTCAAAAGAACGTATTATTTTTAAATGTATTTAAAAAGGTACTGTTTTCACAATTTTTTTTATTCAGCAAAAAGATTTATTTTCTTATTAAATGGAGAATTAAAATATTATCTCATCAGTTACTAAATTTTCATTGACAAGTGTACCATGTAAAAAATATCTCAATTGCATTCATATATATTTTATGTATGTGATATATTACAATGTATAAGAGACTACGTTATTATATGTGATGAATTATTTAATTTTGCCTAAATAATGGAATTAATATTCTAAAAGTACACCGAAAATTAGATTTAAAAAACAAAGATGTTTAGGAAATTGATATTAATGCACGTTATTATGGGTTGGAAATCTAATATAAATTTTAAAAAAAATCTAAATTATATTATAAATTATCAAATATTTGGTGATAAAAAAATACCCCAAAAAGTCAATGAACGAGACGATTAAAAAAATGTGAATACATTAAGTCTAGTTCCAACGATCTTCGAATTTTCAGGTCGACCACGCGATCCTCTAATTTATATCTCTTGCGGTCTTTTCATGCCTGTGGACGCGATCCGAAGTTTTCCGCAAATTTCCGTGTCGGTAAAGTGTCCAGACATCAAAGGACCCTTAGAAACCACAAGTGGGCTAAAATGGGGGAGCGAATGGCCCACCTGCTGATTCCAAGGTCGTTGGGAAATAGGTTGAAAGAACTCTTTATGAACTTCAGAACGAAACGGTTGCCGGTAGAAAGGCAACTCGTTGTCGGAAAACCGCGACGCAATTGCTCAAAGTAGAGCGATGACAGATTTATTACTTCGAACCACAAGAAGTATAAACTGCTCCTCAGCTTGGAAAAGTCCTTCCAGCTTGGATGCTAAAGGGAGTGCAGCTTGAAAAGCGCTTAGACGTTAAAGAGAAAAATATTTAAACAAGAATCACCTGCTATTTTATCATTCTCAATATATGACAAATAAACATGTAAAATAAAATTAATAGTTAATTCCTACTTAGGTCAACAAAAAAAACTTTTATTTTAGTTATATATTTATTAAATAATTACGATTACTTTAAATACGTATATACATATGACAAAATCACAATATTAAGTGTAAAAGAGAAAAACGAATTTTCTTGGAATTTTCCATTCCCCTTCTTGACATGTAGCTCAATCTTAAGATTAGGTAAGAGAAGTTACCCAATAATTGAGGACAGATATTTTAAGGAAAGAAATGATAATTGAACCTAAAGCTTAAAAAATCTCCAATTTTATTTTTTGAGAAAAAATTCTTCATTCTAACCACCTTGCCACAATTTCTAATTGAATCTTGAAAATTATTTGGATAAAACGTACACTTAAAGCAAAAACTTTCAAACATTTATCAAAAAATGATTGATTTTAGAAAGAATTAAAATCGCATTCTTCACCTTCAAGAGAAAAATAAATCCTTGTATTTTAAAGTTTGAGGTTGATTTTAGTTTTTATTATAAAGTTTTAAAACTATTTAAAGTATTAAAAAGGAATTAAATTTAATTAATGAATTAATACTTGAAAAAGTGTATTAACATCAAGTGTCATTCAGTACAAGTTTTAAAAAATAGAATTGAACGTGAGTGATTGAATAAAATGTATTTCATTTACGATTGAAAATTTGAACAAGATATTTAAATATACATGGGGGGAGTGTAAACTAACAGTAGGAATTGAAGAAAACTCATTCCAGAATAGCTGTTAAATCAAGCTATAAAATTGTTACCGAAGTACTGAAAGAAATTTAAGGAAAATATTTGAAAATATGCGCGGCTTTTCTACTGATTAAAATAATATTAGTCTGTTTCAGCTTATAATCGCCTCATTACAAAGTTCATCTTTTATTGAAACTGTATTCTACCGTGTAGCAATGGATCATAAGTCCACCGCTGAATTAAATCTTCATTTAAATATACTCAGAGTAAGCAAAATAAAAACTTAGATGTTTAAAACCATCCGACTTTAATGAATTTATCTCCTTCACTTCAAATGGAAGCTGTCACGCTCTCATTTAACCCGAGGAGAGGAGTGAGAGAGCAGTACTTACTTGAAGAAGTGTTCTCCTTTGCTCCACTTGATGTCATTGTTGGCTGTGCAGTTCAGGCTGGGAGCCAGCGAGATGTTGTGGTTCTGGGGGTCGTCCAGAAACAGCTCCAGGCCGTGGACGAAGATCTTCACGGATCGCTCGATTTCTTCCATTAGGCGATTCATCGTCGTGTTGAAGTGAATACCTGCCGATAGATGGAAGAATTCGATTTAAAGGTTATTGAAGGTGAAATAAATCATGAACAATATAAAATAAAATTGTTGTCAGCTTGGCTAGAGCTGGTGCTGGCGAGACCATTACGTCAGCCGCTTCTATTACTTACATGATTTTTTTTTCAAAACATAAGGCTACGAATAAGGCCATTTGAATGATCTCGCTAGTATACCCTTGGTATTAGAGTAAGCACCATAGGGAATCCCTAGTTCTCTACAGTAGTAGACGAGATCAAACTGCTTTTACCTGTTTCTTTAATGATTATATATTATCAATGACTTTTGTCGGAGGTTTTAAACAATTCGAACTCTGCACTAAATGCTCTTCAGCACAGGCCTCTCTAGACCACGTTCTATCTTGTATGGTACTAACCAGACAGGTCCTGGTTAATGATCCCCTTTTGGTACTGAACTTTATCAGGGTGAATGTGCTCATAAACCTGATCTGGCTTTGTTGGTCATGAGGATGAGAAACAATAACAAAAACTCTACTTCACTTCCTGTCTTCTGTAAACGTAAATAAATGAAACCGTAACTTTGTGCTTTCAACTGAAATAGAAATCTTTCTGACAATAATCCCTTAATTATATTGAAACACTAAAGCACCAAGCTTATTTTGGAAATTTTTCAGCCTAATCTTTAATATTCGATTCTTTGATATGCTGACTTTTAGAAATCTATATAGATCTATGATAAGTTTTTGTTACTCCATATAAGATATTTTTTTAAAACTCCAAATAAGAAGTTTTTCATAAGAGAATTTAAGGTTTTTGAATTTTTGAGACTGATGAAATATATTTAAAAAGGCGTAAATTTTTAAATATATTTCATCAGTCAACAAGGACTAATAGAGCCTGGTCAATAATTCTATGGTTAGTCAATAGTGGCTTGAACAAAAAATATAAAGTTAATCACTAGGGCTTGATAAAGCATGAACTTTAATTCAGTTACAGTCATGAAGTATAACCTAGCATATAATGTGTTAAATACCCCTGATTATCCAAATATTACAAGAAGTTGTATGAAGGTATTCATAAGTCACTGAAAGCCATAGCATTTTAAAGGAACTCTACCTACACAGAGAGCAGATACATCCTCATTTCGCATATTTGGTTCATTTTATTCGTCAGTGTTTTCAACAATTTCTTATATCCAATGGTATATATATTGCAAAGGTTGTCACAGTAGTAACTTGTTACAGCAATTAAAGTTTGTAAGCATCTCTTCTTTTTCAGGAGTGCAATAGGTTCTGAGGATAAGGATCCCTGAGCACACGAAAACAGAAGTCTGACTTAAATTCATATGAGTATGACATTCAAGCATTTGCTTTCACAATCTCTTTTTACTGGGTGGCGGCAGGCCTTTTCATATATTCCATAGACATAATACAGGGTAAAGAGCAATCATGCCTGAACCAGAACACGAACCAGGGACGCCCAGATGCTGGGGAAGAGGCACTATCCCTAGGCCAGGACGCAGGCATTCGTTATCGTTCTAACAATATTCATTGTTTCTCAATACGCTGATCGATTTACTCAGGAAAACTGGATGCTGGCCTTTTAAAAATTTCAAAATTTTCGCTCAAATCTCGAGAATTTTATTATTTGAAATTTTTGCAATCTCGGATTAATAATTTCAAATAACAATATCTGAAATTTCCTTCCGATTGTATATATATATATATATATATATATATTCTAAATGAAACCCATATAAAATAATTACATTACTTTACCATAATATTAGAATATATATCTATTAAACTATACCTACTTTAACATAATAGCAGATGATTAATTTTCAACTCAATTTTCTTAGAATTCATATAAATAATATTTAAATAATTTAAACATTCATTTTCATACGGCTATTTATCTTCATTTACAAATATTAAAACAAAATTAAGTTTATCTATAAGTCTAATTCTATCCCAACCTATCTCGATAAATAAATTGTTTCTCTTCACGAAGAGCATCTCCAGTTTATTCTATACTCTATAATTGATGGAAGTCACCCGAATCCTCAAAAAAGGATGTCATGAATGAGGAAATGAAAGATCATTTATAACGATTCCAACAATTTATGCCTCGCCTAATGAGATAGATTCCCCTTAGAATTATTCACACCATAGCTGCTTTAAAAAGCTTAGATTTCAGCTGTAAATTGATGAATAAGAGTTTACGGACAGGTTCCATCATGAAGTTAGATTACATCCGGAAAATTAATCATCTTTCCAGAACGTCTGAGATTATTGTTGGCCGAGTAAGATAAATCAGGGTTAGATAAATTCATTAAGGTCTAGCGTTGGTGTAAATTCAAGTTAGAGAGTCTTATGATGTAAGCTGTTCAGAGAGGTTTGATTCGACCTGGCATATTATATATTGAGGGGTATCAAATTTGCAGCTCTTAGTTTATTTATTTGAATCTTACAGCATGGTCCGTGGCAAATTATCGGCTGTAAATGAGTTATTTTGTAAACACTTTATAAATGCATGCTTCATTACTACTTTTGATATAGCTTGGAATAAAATAATATGTCAAGTTTTGATATAAATACACATATAAATTATTTATAATCAGATAAAGATAGGTAATTCTTACTACGAACCTTACTGTACTTCTTGCTAAATGTTCATTTTATAAATTTAAATTTCAAACAGTTCTACAACTTTTGATGGTTTCAAATGAAACCTAATGAGAGCGTTCCTTAGCATTTTAAAGGATTAACCAAGCTATTAAAACGTTTCTGCAGTTCTATATTAGAGGATAAAAGGTGTGAGGTTTTCCCATCATATCATCTGTATATAGAAAGAATTAGAAATATTAAAATTATATTGATATTAATCATATTCATGTACTTTTTTTATTTTAATCAATTTTTCATATTTTATTCATAGTTTTTATCCATTAAGTTTTTTTTTTTTTTTTTTTTTTGTGTGCATCTATAAACTTTACTACTTACAACCATATAAGCTTAGTAAATATAATGAAGAAGCGCTTTTAGGAAACATCGAATACAATCGTTATTTTTAAATACTATAAAAAGCATTCATTATATTAATTTAGAATCCCTTACTTCGACTGAAACTCCCTTATTTACGATTTATATATATATAATTTTAGCAGGAAGAAAAATTACAATTTTTTTTTGGGAGAGGACATATATTTCGAAAATATTGCCAAAAGAACACTGCGTTATATTTATTGGTAATTCTTCATATAAAATTTGTCATCATTATGGCATTGTTTGTTATTGTGTATTACCATATGTCAATGTTATAAATTATTAAATATTATTATTATAAAAGCTTAGATACATTTATTATAAATGATCAAATATTATTATTATGAATGCCCAGATATCATTATTTCAAATTATTCAATAACAATATTAAGAATGTTCAGATATCTCTTTTATAATGTAATAAGTATCATCAATATTGCAAGGAAACCAGTGTATTATTTTTGTGTCAGTTATCACGTATTAAAAACATGAAAAGTTAATTTTTTATCATTAACAATAAGCAGCATGTAAGTACGTCTCCTTTATTGTTGAAGAACTGAAATAATTAACCTGAGTAAATAATAATTTTCTTAGATAAAATAAATATTCAAATATGTACTTTTCGTGAAAAAATCCTTTTTTATTAAAAGTAAATAATTTTCTAAAATATTTTTCTTTGAAAATTGTATATTTTTCGTAAATGGTAAAGGGTACGTACACAGGATACTGCACTTTCTGAACTAAAAAACTAAACTGAAACTAAAAACACAGTATTATTTTTTTAATAGTTTAATAACCATTTCTTATTCATAAACATGAGTGATGACATAAAATTAATAAACATTGTATTTTTTGCAAAAACTCCCCCCCCCCAAAGTAAAAAAGTATCCAAAATATATATGCAGTAATAGGAGTAGTGCAGCTTCTGAAATAAAAAAAAAACTAAATTCAAATTGCAAAAATAGTTTATAGTTTAATGTGAAATATTAACACAATAAGGACTGCATTAAGACATAACTCGAGACGTGAAACACGAGAAAACTCGTGAGCAGTCTTTAATGTGTTAAGAGCGTTTAAAAATAAATACCTATGAAAACTACCAAATGAGAAGTTATCTTATTTTTGAATGTTTAATAACTCTATTTTCTATTCATAAACATTTGTGATGACATAAAATTAATAAATATTTTTTTTTGTAAAACAAAACAAAACCCCTCAAAAAACTGTAAAAAAAGTAGCGAAAAAATATATTTAATAATAATGCAGTAAATAATGGAAAAAGCATTATTCTGCTTTTTATTAAGGACAATTACTTCCACATTTTAACATCAAGAAATTTGAATATAAGAAAACTGTGAAAAATAGAAAAAGAAAGGAATTTCTGGCGAACCTTTTACGGATGAAAGCATCAAAAGAAATGAATATTCTTTAAACTATTTTAATAAAAACGGTTTTCCCATCTAAGGTGTCGCGATACTCTAAATAGAGATCTTGGGTAAAATATTTGCACAAAATATCCTTTTTTACCCTGGAAAGGATATTTTATTTCTAAGATTTTTTCCCAGAGAAAGAGCTTTTTTGTCAGCATACTGTAAGAAATTTCTTTTTTTTTCTGCCACCCGTGATCCACTCAACTCCTATTTTAAAGGAGAAGATACCTTGAGGGAAAAATTTTGAGGTGACACTGAAATATTTCTTCCTATTTGAATGCGTAAAAGCCCGAAGAAGAAATATTTGACTGAAAGAGTGCTTGCACAAACATTCTCAGACAAAAGATAATGTTTTTCTGACTAGGCAGCACTTTTTTTTTATGCGCCACAGTTTTTCTACATATTTGTCTAGTATTTTTAATAGGTGGGTAACATTTTGTTTAAGGAATTATGTGAGATTAGAAGATGGAAATACCTCATTGCAATAATATCGTTGCAATTTATTGTTTAAGAAATAATTTATCTCTACTTTAAAATGAAACCTTTAATGATATATTTCAGAAAATGTGATTGTGTCCATATGACTTCGTAAAATGAACAATAAGGGTTGTGTACCTAAATTTTATAAAATAACAAATAGAGATCAAAAGAGAAGGTATTGGTGTACATATACTATTAAAAGGTTAAATTATCCTTAAAAAAGCTGCGATTAATTGTTATTTTGCGACATCTAAATCTAGTTTCAACCCCTGTTTGTAAGAAATGTTGCCATCAGAAATTAATTGCAGCAAAATAAAAAGAGGAATTTTTCATCTTGTAAGACGTTTATTTCATCTCCTAACTTAAATAAGTTATTTCAAAAGCAAAAAAAAAATATCATTACAGATTTTTCGATGTTATAAAATTTAGTGGTACTTATTTGCAAAATCGGTATAAATATAATATTAAAAGCAATAAAAAATCTTGCATTAAAATGCATTTACAAATTTTGTAAACTTTTATTAAAATTAGGGAAAAACATATTAGAGGCAAAAAAATTAATTTTCAGAAAAAAACATATTTTTTAAATATTTTAAATTAATGTCAAACTATTTCTTACCTAAATATATGATTTGCAGTTATATATGAAAATTAAAAAAAATGTTTATATATTCTTAAATAACATTTAAGAAACTATTTTTTGAGTTTTCAGCATCTACAGTCCAAGCACTGAAACTACAGGACAAAATTGATGCATTTTGATCAACGAATTACATTGTAGTGCATTTTGAATAACGTTCATGACAAGCATGTATATGTCGCATCTGATAATTTATAGCCAACTTGTAAATACAACTTTAAAATAACAGAGCTTCTTGTGTTATAAATTAGATTTTCCAACTTAACTAGGTTATCTTCACTATAAAGAGATAAGAAAAGTGCAGGTCAAATAATTCTTTAACTGACAAAGAAATCTAACAATTGCGGCTTCTAACAATTTTTAAAGGATTCAAATCAATACTCAATTTTTTTAAAGAAGCAACAGTAAACATATAATTTTGCTTAGTAATATAATAAGCTCTAATTGAAAAAGCATACTAATTTAAATTAGTTTTCAATTTAATAATGAACACAGCTAAGCTTTCCAATTGTTCCAAAAAATGATCGAATGGTAATTGAAACTAGCCAATCAATTCTCCCAAGAAGCCTTCAGGCATTTGGGGAAGTTTTTATCTGCCTATCATGTCTCCTTAATTGATTTCAGAAGTGACTAATTTATTGGAAGGGAAATTACTCACCACTTTCTGCACCTGCGGTGTAGTGTGAGTTTGAAAATGAACCTGAAAACTGTCTGCCAGAAAATATATACTGGCTATTAGTAAAATCTGCAACTATTTATGTATAATCCTCTAATCCTTTCTGATATTTATTATACGAAATAAGTTATTGTACAATCATTTTTTAAACTTTTATAATGTCTGGTGAGTATTTCTACAGTATATTAATAAAAGTTTTTTGTTTATTGTTGTGTTGTGTTGAGACTTATGAGAATTTACAAGCCAGCTGACAATTATCTACCAGTGATTTACGCTGATTGAGCGTCTCTTGCTTTTTCAGTAGCTTCATCTGGAGCCAAGAATACCTACTCACACATCACAGCAAGAATTTCTAATCACCTGTCACAACAATTTTTTACGGGACGGACTACATTCAGGCATTTCATTCACTTTTACCCAGATCATAATTTAGACCTGAACCAGAAAGCGATCACCTCTGAACCAGTATCCTCAGTGGTATTACTCTCGACATAGAGGACTATGTGGTCATGTCCGATTCATGCGTGAGCCAGCCTTGAGCCACACGGAGAGATTTCGACCGGTGGGGGTGGACTCGCAACCCAAGGGTTGCAAATCTAACCTCCTACCAACTAGACTATCCTGGCCACAGGTTTTTTTATAACATAACACCATCCTGTGCCCCCGGTGCCTATAACGCTAGGTTATCTATAGCGTTATAGGCACCGGGAATGGGAGAAAAAAAGAAAAAAAGAAGAAGAAAAGGGGGATCTGCACTTTTGAAGGGCTTTTTAAGTTATTATTTGGGTTGATTATCACAAGGGGAATTCTGGTCTCAACTATTGTAGGTCGTGAAGATGTCTTGGTATTTATGAATGGGATTTACTATGGAGTGGATTTTGCTGCTTGAAAGGGTATTTGATGCAACTCTCCTGTACCATTCTTCTTCCAGACTTCTTTCTGGCTTTCTCATGTGTCATGAGAGAGTGAGTAGACATTCAGTGGCAAAGTGAATTGGAGATCCTATTTCCCCATAGCTGCAGTAAGGAGAGTTGGCTAGATGGGAATGGTATTCCGTGTCCAGCGAAGAAAAGGACATTCGCTCTGTCCCAGTTGGCAGCGTAGAGAGATACTATTGATATTTTGTTATATGTGGAACGACCTGTTTCGCCTTCTTCTCATTCCTTTTGCCATCTTGTCATCCTATCAGTTTGGAGGATGTTCTTCGGATGAGATCTTGGAAGCTTCATTAGATTCCGATCTTCATTAGCAATAGCCGTTGTTTTGGTTAGTTTGTCCGCCGCTTCATTCCTGTCATACCCTACATGAGCCTCGATCCATGAAATTTTAATATGAGGATTTTCAAGGAGAAGGGAAAAGGTATCTCTTGCTAATTGGCTGTTAGATTTTGAAGAGCTTGAGGCTTGTATACTTGCTTTATTGTCGACATAAATATTGACTGAATCAGAGGAAGGAAGAGATGTTGTGTAATTCACTGCTCAATTGAGTGCTAGTAGGAGCTCAGCTTGGAAAACCATATTTTCTTTCAATATGCTGGTTGACCGCTGGTGTAGAGTGATTGCATCTTGCATGACACAAAATGCTGCCCCAACTCCTGTTGAAGATTTTGACCCATCCATATATATTCCAAGTCCAAAATTCTGAGATCCACCGTCTTCCAACGAAATTTGATGGGCATGGAGATGTTTGGAGGGGTGTGATATCTAGCCCAAAGCTCTGTTCATACTCACATGGGTTGATATGTGGCATATCATGAACGATTCCATGGAGTTTGTACAGTTCAGTCATTCTTGCAATCATCTGAACCTGTAGATGAAGAGGAGGCAAGCCAAGAATAATTTGAAGAGCTGCAGTAGGCGTGGTCTTTTTTTATAGAGAACATTATGTTACTTTATAGAAAATATATCAAACATTTACAAAACATTTTCTATATAATACCCACATGAAGAATAAAATTGCATGTCCAACTGATGAAAATAAGTATGCCCGGAAATGTTCTCTACAAAAAGTACTATACTGACTTTTTAGTTCTCCGACCGATGTATTTGTATCAAGATCGACGATGCTTCGGGTACTCCAAAAACCGAAAGAATCAAGGATTCAAGCCTGGCTGTTTAAAGAGAACAAGGTTTGGGGAAAGGGTCGCTGATTGCGATGTTATAAAAATAGCGGTAAATCACTTATTTTACAAAATATTCAATGTGAGGAGAAGCACCATTCGATATAAACACTGTTGTTGAAGCACAATACCCCAGCTTGAAAGGCCAAAATCACGTATTACTCCAACAACAATACGCATTGTTGATTGGTGACACAGCATATAACAGTACCTGAGTTGTTGAGTTTATCGAAAAATATAGCCCCCAAATGATTGAGCCAGTAAAGTTACACTTAACTGTAAATACTGAAACTACAAAATGAATATATTATTTAGTATGAATGAATTATTTAGTATAAAAGAAAACTGCCCATAAAATGACGTTCATAAAAAAGTAGCATTTGTATAGCATAGCACATGGATGTTCAGAAAACCGAAAGCATCCTCCGAAATTATTTTAAAGTAGTTACAATTAAACAAACATAATAGCTTCGAAAAGCAAGAAACCGAAACAAAAATGTCTTAACATTTGCAGCCAAAAGCGCTTCCAGATTTCAATCCATGTTGTCATAAAATCACTTTTTTCTTATCAAATTATGGTTAACCACTACTACAAAAAAATGTTATCATCACAGTTCATTAAGGATTTCAGTTTTAGAATTTCCATCCCATTATGTGATTTGCAATTTTAATTACCTTTCCTTGCTGCTTAATGAAAAATATCGGTTTTCGTTGTCTGAGAAGATTTCTCTCGTAAAGTTTTTAGTAGTCATAAATGCTTAATTTTAATTCGAAGATTTTTTTTTATCTATCACTTTAATTAAATCAAAAGACTCAGACGGAATTTATTATTTTATACATGACAAGATTTCATTTTCAAGGAATTCACAAATGAAAAAAAAATTACTATTTTGGAATCTAATTAAAAAAGAAAATAATGACAGTTATTTCAAAATCTCATTAAATCGATCAAATCTCTTCAATTAAAAGGTGACACTGCATGATTTTTATTTCATTCATAAAAAAAGCAAATTTTGTGTTGATTATTATTTGCATTTAATTTAAATAAAAAATATATATTGAAACAAATTAAATGCTGTGGTTTTAGTAAATAAAAATTTAAAAAAAAACTTATTACAATTAAGTAATTAAATAATTGGTTAAATTTAATAAAAGTAACGTTAATAAATTACAGTTTATATCAAAACAATTAATTCCCTCGACAAAATGACAGCTAAATAAAAAAAGACTCTTAAAGGCATTTTTCCTGGCTTTCACCTTTTGGATTTTTTGGAACTAAAATTTAATTAAAATGAAACAATCAATTTTAAATTCCAAATAATCCAAAATCAAGCAATGTTCTTTTACACAAATCATAGCTCTTATATTTTAGAATACTTCTTTTTTTAAGAAATCTTTCAAGATCAAACAAGATTTCCCTTCAAAAATTTAATTAATCCTTCTTTTCTGAAAGAAAATTTTCATTAAATGTTTCCCCACCATTTTTTCCCATTTCGTATTTCTCAGTCTTTCTGTCGTCATGAAATGAAACTACTTTTTAAAATTCGACACGAGGCATAGTTTTCTAAATTTCAGAGACTCTTTGGGAAGAATGCACTTAATGATACTATTTTTTTTATTTTATATTTAGTTAAGGGGATTTATTTCTTTAACTTGACTAATTTATTACACTTTGAAATGAGGAAAAAAATAACAGTTGATTATTAATAATTTTCTGATTTTATTTGAATGCGAGGATTAATTTGAAATATTTTTATGATTATTGTTATGGCTTTCATTAATTATCATTTCTAAAAAATAAATTTTATGGTATTCTTTTTAACTTCTGTCAATCAGTTGCAGAGATTATAAAATGTAATTACATTTAAAATCGGATGATTTTTGAGAAAACAGCAGAAACGAACAATAAATTTTGCATGAAAGGGAATTGCTCCAACTTAAAAAAACCTTTTTAAAAACTGATTGAATTAAGCCTTATAATCGCCTTTTTTTACGTACTTTGGAAATTTAAATGAAAACGATTTATGTGTAATGTTTAAAATATTCTATATGAATGGGGAGTTGAAGGAACTGTATTAACAAATTAAAGAAAATCTAAGAATTTTTATTTTGATGAAGAGCAAATTAAATTTATTATTAAAAAATTAGCATCTGAATTGATTAAAATATACTGAATAATCATCTATTTGTTATACTACAATTGAGTGTGGTTTAACATTTAAGTATTAGTGATTAACATGCAAATTATGCATTAATTTTCGTGTTGATTTTGCAATATTTTTAGTTTATTCTTCGATTTCCAATTTTATTATTCTGAAATAGAAGTTAAGGGAATTTTTGATCAGAATTTCTTTTTTGTTCACACCGATTCATCAACATAAGGAAATATATAATCTACATTTACTAAATAACGGGATTTTTGTCTGGGACTGGCGTTCCCTGTACTGAAATTATGCTAAACAGTTCCTTGAACTTTCCATTTTTAAAAATCTAAGATGTTCTTGCTAATATATCATAGAGGAGATAATCAACAAAAATTCTTCTTCTTGTTGTCGTTTCTGATCCTTCATGATCTAACGGTCCATGGGCTCATTTACCTTGGTGAAGTCAAGTACCAAAAGAGAATCGAAATGAACATTCTCCAGGAAGAACCCCAGGTAGTCAAGGATATGTTCTAGAGAAGCCGGCTCCAGATTTCCCTTCCTGCATGACGAGAAGACTTTGCGACCTGCTACAAAAGTCATGCTTTTCAAATGTCCAATGATGACTCTTAAAATGGCCGTTTGATCAGTTCTGTGCCACGTTAATTTTTAAAACGCTCACGCGTTTCCCCCCTGAAAATCACAGATGGACGGGAGGGGTAAGCCACTATTAACTATCTTCAGATTTCTTTATTGAGAAAAAAAAAACTCTTGGATAGTAAGGACGTAGTCAATGGTTGTTTTCTCAGTGCACCCGTGTTTAGCCAAACTATCCGCGACCTCATATCCAGGGACATTTACATAAGAGGGGATCCACTAAAAGTGGACATCCCCATGCTGGGTTAGGTTTTTGTTGCCTACTGTTAAGTTGGGTGGTGAAATCATAATGGTGCAGGATGTGTTTCTCGTGTTTTGGGCTGGGTCAGTTAGTTCCTGAGGTTGGAAACATAAACTCTGAGATATATGTCCACATCCTGAACAAAGTTGCACTCCCAACTCGATGACAATATTTTGGGAAAGGACCGTTTCTCTTCCAGAAGGATAACTTCTCCATTCACACATCGAGGCTTTCCCATACGAGGTTTTGACGAAATGGGTTTTCAAAAATTGGATTGATCTTCTCAAATCCCTGATCTAAACCCCACAGAGCATCTTTAAGATGAATTAAAGTGAAGATTACGTAGTCAACGTAATCGACTATCTTCACTTCAAGTTCTCACTCCATCTCCTATGGATGTATGGAAGTCAATTCCTATAGCCACCTATCGAAAATGGATGTAAAGTCTTCCCAGACGTGTGCAAGCTGTTATCAAAGCAAAAGAAGGACCAACATTATTTTAATATGGGCCTCATTACGCTCCGAATTCATGCTACTGGGTGCTCAGATACTTTTGACCAGATAGTGCATAAATTTTCCTATAAGAACAGAGAGCAGCGTCAAAAGTTGACCAAATGGCGACTCTAAGCATTATTATCATTATTTTGAAATTCATTTGTTCACTATATCTTTTACTGCCTGTCCATGAAACTTAGCGGCTAGTGTGAATGAATATCGGAATTTAATGAAGCTTCCAAGATCTCATCTGAAGAACATCTTCCAAATCTAAATGATGACAAGATGGTAAAAGGAATGAGAAGAAGGCGAAACAGGCCGTTCCACATATAACATAATACCGAAAGTTTCTCTCTACGCTGTCAACTGGGACAGAGCGAATGTATTTTTCTTCACTGGACACAGCCCATTCTCGATATACCTATACAGATTCTATCTAGCCAACTCTCCTTACTGTAGCTGTGGGGAAATAGGCTCTCCAATTCACTATGACACAGAATGCCTACTCACTCTCCCAGGACACATGAGAAAGCTAGAAAGAAGTCTCGAAGAAGAATGGTACAGGAGAGTAGCATCAAATGCCCTTTCACGTGGCAAAATCAACTCCTTAGTAAACCATATTCATAAATACCAAGACCTCTTCAAGACCTACAATATTTGAGACAATTATTCCCCTTGTGATAATCAACCAAAATTATAACTTAAAAAGTCCCTCAAAAGTGCAGATTCCCTCCCCCTCTTATTTTTCTTTTTTCTTTTTTTTCCTCCCATCTTGTGCTTATCCAACTGGTTAGATAACTTATCGTTAGAGGCACCGGGGGCACAGGATGGCGTTATGTTATGTACATGAAATTTCATTATGTTTATTAATCTCAAAGGCTTCCAAATCATGGTAACTTATTATATCCCTCTCCATTCATTACCTTCCTCTTTTATCAATTTTTTGACCAAGCAGTGAGGTTTATAAATTCTGTTGTATGGAAATTATGACTTGGAAAAATGGAATTATGAATGGAAATAATCTTGGATTGGCAATTTTTCCTGAAGTGTTTTCTTTAAATTTAATTTTTTTGACGAACAAATTGCCCTGCAATTTTAACCTGAGCCATAAGGTAAAATGTTCAATAGTCTTTCATGTATCATAAAGTGTTTCTATTCCAATTTTCTCGTACAAAAAGAATTCTTTTGCATTTTTCAGTAAGATATATCGCTTTTAAGACTTGGTTCCAAGACTCAAAATGGCACGTTGTTTTCAAACACGTTTTTAGATTCCTATCTTGTTCAAACATTTTACAAATGCTTTTAAATTGTAACAACATATATAATGTAAGAAAATAATTCATTTCCTGTTGCGAAGAATTTAGCGGTTTCCTTTATTCAAAGATACTTAAAATACAATTATGCATTAAAAAAATATGAAAATGAGACATTACCATATTAACCACTTCATTATTATTCTCTAATCAGTAAATATTCCCCCAAAATGACTACAGACAT
The DNA here is from genome assembly GCA_026289955.1 of Argiope argentata. Lineage (NCBI taxonomy): Eukaryota > Metazoa > Arthropoda > Arachnida > Araneae > Araneidae > Argiope > Argiope argentata. The sequence goes on along the minus strand of JAOUZG010015269.1, from coordinate 635,989 downwards.
TTCCAATCACTTCATTTAAAAAGATTGCCACTTTCTCCAGCTTATGCTAATGCGGCGTTGAAACACTCTTCGCTTTCATTAAAACTCTTATTACAATACATTATCCCGGATTCTGCTTTGCATTGTTAAAATAACTATTCCTTTGTAAGCAAACTAAATGAACAAAATCGCGAGGAATATTGATGCCAGCGGTAACAAGAAAGGGCAGCAAAGAAATTCGAGAGGGAACATTCCGGTCGCAGCTGTCACCTTCCTACGCACATGCTGTTGGATTATTTCTGGGAGATTGGGCTTGAATGCTGTGAGTATTACGTTTAAGCATTTGAGCTCAGAGACACTAATTCGGAGACAAAGGAATGATTAAGTTGCCGGCGTCTTGCCCTTGTTAGGAACCGAGAAAAGGTAATAAAATCAAAAGGAAAGAAAGTGACCTACTTCCGTTCTTAGATTTGTTCGAATGTTTTCTAAGAAAATACAAAACTTCGGAGGACCGTTACAGAAAGGACAGAGTGTCCAAGGCTCTTTGTAAGCAAAAGACATTAAATTAAAATGAGTATCCGTGTATCCCCATTGATTCATGTATTCCTATAGTTAAGTTATTTTAAATAATAATAAATTATTTTAAGATTATAAACATATTTACTATTAAAAATTAATACATAACATTATCTTTTAACATTTTTAATAATTTTTTTCCGTTTTTATGTTCTATTCAGCAGTAATAATTTTTCACAATTATTTTCTTAAATTCGATAATCAACTATGATATGTGCTATATGCACTGTTGCCTATAAATTTCATAAATATGAATAACAGACAAATAATAAGGATAGTTCTTTAATTTTCATATTCACGCGAAGTTAAAATGTTGGAGTAACAGAATGGCTTTTTTTTATAATATAGATAAAATTAAAATTCTAAAATATAGTTTTTCTTCATTGTCTACCGAGAACTTATGATATGCAAAAATAATAAGATGTTTCGAAAATAGCATCTAATTTTTTTTAAAAAAAATTAATTAAACATTTGTGAAAAAACACATTTGCCGATAATTTTAGTTTTTATAGAAAATTTTTGATCTTTTACTCATTAAAACGATCAAATCACTTGTAATCATGGAGCAAAAACGCATAATTTTTATTTCATGCATAAAAATGAATGCAAATAAAACTGATAAATTGGGTATAACTTAAGGATTTACTATAAAATATCACATTGTTTTACGACTGATATGACTAAGTTATAACTGTTTAACTTAAGTGGAGATTGTTAGCAAATATTTTAAGAAGCGATTTGAAAATGCCACAAAATAATGCATAGTTTCAATTTGCAAATGATCCGTTAGATTTATTTCAAAATCCTGGATTTGCCCCCAAAATTCATCTAAAATACTGATATTCAACGTTTTATAAACCAATCATTTTCAGTTGCAAAAAGCGCCTTTTTTATTGGTGTAGTATGAAGAATATTTTATTAATATAGTAGAGAGCTATAAAAAATTAGATATACACCATCTTAAAAGTATACACAGTCCTATACTTCTCATAAAATTATTCATAAGAAGAATATTTACTGACAAAAACAGCATATTGTATGATTATTTTCATCATTTAAAGTATTTATCAAATTGATTTTATATACTTATATTTTATGTTTCAGAAATTAGCTATTTAACAAATACAAGAGTTGATACTCTGTATAAAAAGACTCCTATTAAAACGGTTCGTAAAAATATTCTTTAATAAAAGAAATATCTCTCAGATTCCTGAATCTAAGAGTGATCCTTCAAATGGGACAAATCTACTTTGAAGATGGAATGCGCTGCGTTTCCGGATGTCTCCGTAATATTGTTTCCATTCGTGAAAAGGGGATGCAGGGCGTGAAAATCTTTGAGTTCTATGAATCACGACAGGAGTTTCTATGATCCAGCGAAACCTTACATCCATTTTCAGCTGACGGTAGTGCTTTTAGAGGAGGGCGGATGTCTTTCTTACGAAATTGCTTACTTTGGGCATGCGGTCAGCTGTCAGTTACTCATATTGCTTTAAAATGGTTTCTCGTGTAACACAGGAAGTGTTAGAAAAAGGCTACATCCTTTTTTATTCTTTTTCCTTGCATTCTTCTTTTCCGGCGGAGAAAGAATTTATGTTTTTTACGGATTTCGTGTCAGATTTAAATCTCAGGAGACTTCCTTTGAGGTTAGTCAGTATTGTGAACATTGCATGTATGTACATTTGAGGGTTTTGGAATCGATAGGTATTGGGAATTTTTGTAATATTTATATTGTGACGCGTGTTTGATTCATTTTCAAGTTAGATTTTTTACAGTATGTCAAAAACTTGATGGTATTATTTTGGTTTTGTGTATTAGCTTATACGTTTTGGTTTTTTTATGCATTTAAAGGTTTAAGTGTTTCGCCGTCTTTACCTGTTCGGAAACTTTGTTTTTCATTGCATTAGAAACATCAGAAATAAAAATTCTAGCAAATAAACATTTAAAAAGCGTTTCAAAAGTTTTAAAATGTAGAAGAAGGCTTAAAACGCGTTACGGCTGTCCTGAAAAGCTTCACTTGATTGCGCTACTTTCGACAAAGTGATTAATGGAATGTTAATCCAATAAATAATAATTTGGTGATCCAATAATTTGATAATCCAACAATTGTTTTTAAATTTAGATTTCTTACAAATTTAAATCCAGATGAATATTTAATACACTGTACAAATTAAATGGAAAAAGTGGAAAGAAAGGTATTCATTTTATTCATTATGAAGTTATATTCATTATTAATTGTCATTCTCTCCAAAAAAATACATCTATGAAGTACGCAGCCACAACCAATTCAAAGATTTAGTCTTTAATTATTTTATGTAAAATTGATCATTGCTAGATAATACGTTTCGAGAGATATCACTAAATCATTGCATTAATATGCATTGTGTAAGGAAAAGGTTAACAACAAAATCTCTTAACTAAAATCAATTAATGGAAATTGTAACTTTTTTATTTCATTTAAAAAATAACTATTATTAAATATATCAATAGTTGACTACATTGAAAGAGATATAGTTATGTTTAATGTAGTCACAGCCTTCAGACTGCACAACTGAATTGCTTTTATTAGTTTTATTGCATTGAATTTTGTCATTTTGTAAACAGGGCTAACCAATCAATATAGTCTATGTGTTTTAAGGAAAGTATTATTTAAAATAAAAGCTAGTTAAAGTATTTAATTTAAAAAAAATATAAACATCTTATTAAAGAATGTGTCTTTACATGTAAATATTTTCTCTTTACACGTCTTGTAATTAGAAAATTCTCTAAATTAATATTAATTTGCTGCATAAGTAAATTATAAAGAACATATTATGATGTTAAATACCATAGCCAATATTTCAATTTCGTCTCAAAGAAATCAATAATGGTTTATTTAATAATTAGATTCAATAAAATGACGGAAAACAAATAAAATCCTAGTTACGAGAAAACTTCAATATTTCCAATTAATATTATCAATTTGATAACCAATATTTTATCTCATTATTGAACTCGTTTATGTATGAGATATGCATTTTATCAATAATGTTAAATATTAATGGATATATTCTTTTATTGAGATATACGATAACTGCAGTGTTAACAGACATGAAAAAGGTTACAATGGCGAATAATTATAATTTTTAATTACCGAGTCTTTGAATTATGAAAATAATTAATATCTGGTAATCAGAGAATATTTGATCACATTTAATTATTTATGGACTCATTAGTCCGCGACAGTAAAATAATTAGTTAGGTATTTAAGGATTGGAAATTTCAAATGAATTATTACTTTCTGTTACAAAGGATCACACCATTATTACACTCGGCTTCGAAATGAAATATTTAATCTCGAATGAAATCGTATTTCTATTTATTGTTTCCAGATAATTATTTCCTATTCTATTGGTAGGATATTTTGATTTTGAAATTGTTTTCTGGATGTGTTCAGCAGTAACAGCTTTATTAATTATCAGCCTTTTGAAATCTTGCTTGTTAATTTGATTATAGTTTCATTAAATGAATTCAAAGTTTGCTCAAATCTATTTAAAAGTTGATATTTGAATTTATTAAGAATTCGAATTTGAGAAAAAATTGATTCGAATTTATTAATTCTAAATTAATTGGTATTTTGAATTTCAGAGTTTTAAAACAACTAATTATTAGAAGAAAAAATGGTACTCGAATAAAAAAAAAGTTGAAAAATCAGTTATTTAATAATTATAGAACATTAAATTTTAATTCGGATTTAATTACATTTTATATATTCGCTTGATATTTTCATAGATAAATTTTCTTATAATTTTTGTGTGAATTTTGCGAATTTAATTTACAGTTAAATAAAATTAATATTTGATACAAATATAACAAGAGCATGTAACAAATTTTGTATATCAAAGCTGTCACATTTTTACTTTATCCCTTTTCAGTTCAATAAACAATGAATCTTGTAATAGAACAAATTAACTAACACTAAAACTAAAAGTCAGACAAGACTCTCTGACTCGCCAAGAAGACACACGAATTGAAACCAAAAATCTAAGTTAACGGACCGCCGCAACAGCAACACAATCGGGAACTATGGTTGAGTCCTAAGGACTATCACCGGCCACGGTACATTCCATCCCATAGGAAGTACTTCCCATCAACGATTGCCCACCTATTAGTACACCCTCCAGTGTTGCGAAAGCATTTCATCCTCAATTCGAGCTGCCCCTCCAGGGGCCTAAAAATATACAAAGAAAAACTGTTCTCTTGTTACACGTTTTGAATATCATGCTCATTTGCATTTGCACAAACTGGCAAACAAATGTCTTTTATGTGCAATTTACCCAAAATTTGATAGAACTCGACTAATGTAAGTACAAAAATTAATGATTAAATTTCATTAGTATATCTTAAACTATATTCAGATACCATGCATATAAAAGAAAAATATATTTCCACAAATCTATTCAAAAGAATTTGAAATCACTATGTAGAATATGATTATTTCATTATTTTATTTTTGTTGTTGTTGTGTTGTGACTAATGGCACTGGCCTTGGAGAAGCTCCCGCTGTTACGATCAGCAGATGATTGATTGTAAAACAAAGAGAAATACATCTTTGTTTTACAAGTAGTGCCATCTAGGGCCAAGAGTACGACTTAGCTACTCATTTCTGGACTTCATTCAGGCAAATTCATTCATTTATCTCAGATCGTAATTTAGACCTGGTACAGAGAACGATCACCTCTGACCCAGTACCACCAGTGATATTACTCTCGACATGGAGGACTTTGCGACCACGAACAGATTTAACGAGGTCCATCCGCCATACACTCAGTTTTATTTTTGTAAATTTCATATAAAAGAAAACTAAAAAGTTATTAGTAGCCCACCAAAATGTTTACACTGTGTTATATAGAAGCCGCGATACTAGAACATAAATTTATAAGAAGGTTGAGAATCAGGTAAAAATTTATTAACATATTATTTTTTTATAAAATTAATGTTGCTGTCAATAGTGCTTAAATAACGTTCATAGATTAATTTTTTGTCTTTGGTATTTTTGATTGGAAATAATTATAATTTATTAACTAAATCCAACATAGACTTTTTTTGTAAATAATTCCATAGTCTACAAGTTAATCGTGAACTATTTACATGTGCAAACGTGAAAATCAGTTTGATATATGGTCCCTTACCGAAGTTAGTTCCCTAAATCATTTGAAACTTTTAGATTGGACTTAACTGTTGCCCGAAAGATAAATAGGCGAAATTTAATTTGGACATCCGGAGCAAATATGCTCGTGAACTCAAAATTCGCGGCCGCTGTGAAAACCGGAGAGCAGACATAGAGAGACCCGAGGCAGCAATTACGCCATCTGGTGCTCCTGAGCCCTTGACGCTGAACGATCTCCCCGGGACCCTGATTGATATACCCCGCAGGTTGGGGACAAATATAAAATTTCACAACTCTCAGATTTTTATTAACTTTTAGTGGTTTTGGTGATTGACATATTTTTAGATGGATGATGAATAAAAAATGGAAATTGAAATTCCAGATTTTGTGAGGAAATGTCTGGAAAAGGGCAATTTATTTAATTGTATTTAAGAAAATATTTTTTTTATTAAAATTACTTGATTTACTAACTTTCAGTTCTTGAGATAAATACAACTAAAAACATGCTGCAAGTAGCCTTATTAGTACAAAAGGCCCTATACAATATTATATCTGCATTATCATGATAATGTCTGATATTTTGAATGTCTAATAACATTGTTGATTGTATAATATCTTGAACTAATAGAAATGTTAGATCTCTATTGAAAAGTAATAGAATTATTTTATTTTAGAACTAACAAAATGTGTGCAGAAGCTGATAGATGCTCTTTATGATTAAATATAGAATTCTCTTTTATTAGCTAAATATTTTCTGAATATAAAATGATTTACCACAAATTCAAGATTTTCTTTTTCATATAATAGTTGCTAATATCCCGAAACTCTGACAAAAAATGTAGAGTTAAAATTAAATTGTTTATAAAGCTTAAACATCTATTATTTAATTGAATAAAATAAAACAATAATTTATACCACCAAATTTTTATTTATAAAATTTTAGTTTCATTTCTTTTGTGCTTGCGATGCGTTCTTGCCTTTTCGGAAGTGATACAATAAAATGTGTCGGAAGTGCACGCCCTGCTTCTCCATTTTTAAATTGGGATAAAAACAAAACTAAATAACTAATCGATATAATTTTTTTGCTAATTATAAGTAGAAGTCCACACAGTAAGAAAAAAATATAGCTTAGATGCTCTGACCACGTTAACAAAACAAAAGAAAATGTAGAGTGAATCTATCGACAAAAGCGGCACTCACTTAATTACCAACCCAATACAATTGTTTATAAGGGGAAATAATTACATAAAATGTTTCTTTCTACATAATAGAGACATAGATGAAGAAAAAGCCAGAAACTTTACATTTTATAGCATTAAAATATTATTACGGTCTTGAGAGCTGTTAATATATGATTCAAGTTTAAAGTTATTCGCTATATCATTTAAAGTTTTTAAGGTAAAAATATTAAGCCATTTACCCCAAAATCAAGCATGAAATCATTTCCCTTAATGGTATTCAAAACTTCGACGTAAGGCTCTACTTCCATTCTACAATAGCCAACACACTCCAGCATATTCCTAAACATACTTCTAAAAACTCAAATTCCGGCCTAACGCTCTATTTCCACTCTACAACACCCAAAACACTCGTTTATTGCTAAAAAACATCATAAGGAAACATTTTTATATAAATAAAAACCATATTTCCATGGTTGCTTTATTAGAAGCAACCCACATCAAAGCGATAGCTTTGGGAACAAGTGCTTCAGAATCAGAAAGACGGCGCCGCAGCAGAAAAGATTAATTCAGCACCTCCATGCCTCTGGCCGAAGTGCCGGAGACTCCAGTTCTCGAGTGCTTCGGTGCAGCTCATTGAGAAACAGATAATGCTTTTGCTCGGCGAAGCACGAAGCCATCAGGCCGGAAATCCGAAGAAGCACTGCTTCAAGCATTGTTCTGGAAAAGTCGATCTCAAGTAGCAGTGGAAGAAAAAGTATCATTGCTACTCGGCGTTGAAAAAAAAGTATTTTGATTGGATATGAGAAATGGATTTGTGATGAATTATGATTATCAGTCGATAGTAGTGCAAGTTATTTTAATTGGAGATGTAGATATAGATATAGTTTATGTCTCAATAATATTGTTGCACAGAAATCAGAATGAAATTGTGGACAGACAAGTGAATTAAATACATATGTAAATAACAATAAAAAGTATAGATTTAACTCGATAAAGATAAAAAGATCAGATACTTCAAAGAAATCATCAATGTTCTATTTAAACGGGTCATATATATGAGATTCTGGTGATCGCAGTTTAGATTCTTCTATAAAATTCACATTGTGATAAATCCATTAAAAGTCATTGAATTAATTTCAATCTAATTTATAACTAAGTTAATTTTGTTTTCACGATGTCAAACCAAATAGATGCACATAAGGAAATACATATTTATGGGGTTTTTTTTTCAATTATTCTTAAAGATTATTATTAAAGATAATTTTCAGTACATAATAAAACAATGGCACATGCTTGAAGTCTGATCAAATAAAAAACATTTAAACATTAAAAACAATGAGAGTAAAACTATTCCAAACAAGAGGACAATCAGGACATCAAGTCAAAGAAGAATCAAGCATTTCAATTTTACTTCATTCAAAGTTCCTGATGTGCCGAAATTTTTGTGGAAGGAAACTGTGATGTCTATTCAAAAGTTTCCATTTACTTTCAATGCCTCGGAAAGTTAACGAAAATATCAATAAATAATAATGTGAGTGGTTTGATTCTTCAGAAGAATACTTTCAGAAAGATACGGCTAATTGATTGAGTAATTTTGCCTTAAAAAGTTATATTACAATGCTTAAAAAGGATAAAAACAGTTATTGAGTTTTATTATTATTATTTGTCTAACAGAATCTATCCATTCTGGATTTTATAAATGAATTTTATGCTGGAAAATATTATTTTGGGAGACTTATAAAGAGGAATTTTACTGAGATTTTTTTTTTAATTCAGCAGTTGCTTTTTACCCAAACTGTTTCCAAAAACGTTTCAAAAACTGCTCTACAAATTATAAGATCAATGTATTGAGCAATTTAATTGATTTGGACCTGCAAATGCAACGCAAATTTATTTTTCCACTTGCAAAATATTTTTCCCAATTGTAAAGTATCTTTTTAAAAAAAATCAAGTAACAAAAATGAAAGCCATAACCATGAAGCATTATGATTTGTATGATATTTAAAAAAAGAATTGAATAATATTTAAGAATGTCTTTCATATTGCAATAATACTTTTGATAAAAATATTTTTGATATTTAAAAATTTTTCATTGTAAAAGTATCTCTATTTGAATTAATGAGCTTAATAATTTCCCAATAATAAACTTTAATCGAATGATAACAGAGTAAGAAAATAGTATAATTGATTAATAAGAGAGTAGTGCTTTCGAAAACTAACATTATTAACAAATAACCACATGTTTTTATGGAGGGAAAATTCGACAATTAAATGTTAATTCAAATGTTTCTAGCTATATCATGTTCAAAACTACGAGATAAAAGACAAAATATCCAAAGCCAACTATAACAAAGGACTTGAAGAAATAATCATTACCCTATTTACTATATAATCAATATCTCTAAAAACGAGGATTCCTTAATATTTGTCTATTTATTGTTTCCGAATTTTATAAATAAAATATTTAAAAATAAGCGCTTTTACAAAAAAACTTCAGTCTGTACCACAAATGTGGGTGATATAAATTAAATTCCATCCGTGACCTTGACATAAATAAATTGCAGTTTTATATTAAATGTCATACACAATATGTAAAGGAAACAAGATGTAAGCGAATTTTTTCGCCTACATGCATTATTTCGAGAATGAATGAAAACGCTAATATGGAGGAAATTGTTATTTTTAACATTTAAAAACAAATAAATACATTATTAGACAGTCCGAAGTACTTTTTCTACTAATCTAAACCAAAATCTCTATGAAACTTAAAGACGAAATTTTAAATTTAGTTAGTATTTTATTAAAAATGAATTTCAATATAAAACCATAAATGATGATGATATCATAAAAAATTGCTTTTCTACTAATTAGATTATCTAACATTTTACAAGACTGAAACGTCAGTTTTTATCAAGTGCTAATTTTTCTCTTCTAATTAAGAAAATTGACCTTGGCTTCATACCGCTATGAAATGGTTTGTTTTCGAGCCACTAGATGTCAAAAGGAAGCATTAATGAAGTTTTCTAAATTCGATTTAATCCGACGGGTAGACGTGAAGAGCTTAGGAGATTGTTTATTTTCTCTATTGATAGTGTCCCCTAATGAAGACTTTTGGAAAAAAAAGCTGGAGGGATTAACTTAAGTTTGTTGAAAATCAGAAAATATTATTCACGAATGTCATCTAAGCCAAAAATATAATTTAATGGTGTATAGAATAAAATAAAAGAATATTTTTAAAGATCTTTTTAAAATTTTATACACAAAACAATATTTTATAATTTCAGCAAACAAATGAATTGTTAAAAATACGAATAAAACAATTCTACCTAGATTTTAATATCATCTGATATTCATATTAAAAATATTTGCAAGTAATCACTATGTTTAATAACGCATCTCAGTTTTAAGGTTTATATAAAGAAACTCTCTTAAAAATAGTTGGTAGAAAATGAATGATGTCAATTAGAATACTACAAACGGTACATATTATGTAGTAAATATTAAGTAACTTAATTGATAAAACACTTAAATAATAATTACACAAATAACTATTTTTATTTCTTAATTCATGAATTAATATTTTCTCAATAAACGGTTAACGCTTAAATCCATCCAATTTCAAATCAAACTATAAAGGTTATTACGCTTTTGTATTTTAAGAAACGATATGCTTTTATTGATATGGTATCTTTATTTAAAATTTCTTTATATTTCAATTTTCTTTAATAATACAGCAAGAAACTTAAATTCAGAAACGAAAATTTGATAAGTGGCAGCTAATAACTCTTAACTTACTGGAATGAAATGAATAATTATTTAACAATGTCAATTTTAGACTTTATTTACTAACTGACAAATTTTGACTTGCTGATGATACATTTGTTTGGATGCATTATCATTTCATGTTTAATATTTGAACTAATCGTTAATCTAATAAACACAATTTAAAAAACTTTTTTTAACAAATTTACTGCTAAGAATTATATTGCTTTTATCATTAATTAGCTTGAATCTTCATTTTTATCAATCTTCGTGTTTAAAATGAAGAAACAATTAAATTCAGAAGTATCAATCATAAAGATATTGCATACAAATCATAAATTATTTCATACTATACTAATATCTTTAGTTTAAAATCCACATCTTTAATAATAAATAATAGAGATGGATGGGGTTTATTAGGTGCTTTTAGGACTAGACCGCTTGCCTTATTATTACAAAATGTGTACATGAATTACTTGAATAGTAGAAATGAGAACGGTGGAATGATTTAAAAAAAATTGATTAGAATTTCAATTAATTAAAAACTAATTTGAATTTTGTTATTCTTCAGTGATAGCTTATGAAAATATTATAGTATAAAAATAAACGTTTCACCATTTCAGAATTTAAAAAAACTTTTATAGTTGAAATTTAGCAATCTCGTAAATATTTCTAGAATTTATGTGATATTTTAAAATGTATTCTTTACCTAATCAATAACAACAATTCTTTACATAATTAATTAATAAAATTAATAACAATGATACACACTAGAGAATAATAGAAAATGAAAAATCAATTTATCTCATTGTCACTCAAGCCCAACCGAAAAAAAAAATTATTCCATACACATTTAATGCATTAAAAAAATTTAGAATTTAGTGAAGTTTTTTTAAAGGAAAAAAAACACAAAAACTTATTTCAAGATATAATCCTAAGAATATTTAGCTATTTTTAATTAATCCAACAGGAGTTCTCACTGGTCCGAAAATTCTCATTAGATATTCCTTTTTGAATTTTAATTAGCAGCGGTGATAATAATGTTCCAATACAACTATGAAATTGCTGTTCGCTGTCACACCACCAGCTTAGTACAATGCCTGATAGAATTAATGAAACTTCCCGGGATATTTTTAATCCGATCAGTTGACACGCGGAGATTAGAAAGTCATTTGTTTCCTCAGTCGAGTCTCCCTAATGATGAATTTCTGAATTTGGGGGAAGATTAACTAAGGTCAGTTCAATATTGTTAGGGATTTTTGATGAATGGCGTCAAAATGAAGGTTGTTTATTTAAAGGGATTATTATTTGTTTATAAGCATTTTAAGGAGATCTTTGGATTAAAATGAGTAATTAAAACTTCTGAGGATTTTTTTTTTTTAGTTTTAGAAATTTAAGTCTCCATTATTGAAATTAAAGCACTAAATTCTCAAAATGAAGCAAATTGAAGGTAAATACTAAAAATGAAAACATAGCATTGGAAAAATAATTGCCAAAAGTTAAGGAGGCTGCATGTTGAGGTATGTATTGTTCGCATATTTCATATATATTTTATTGGCAGATTTTTTTTTCAGTTCAAATAAAAAAAAGTGATATTTTTTTAGAAAACTTCAGAGAGAAAAATAGATTACTAAAAGGAAATTAACAAACTAAATATACTGTATGTTTCTAGAAAATAACCATGATATAAATTCAATTATCTCCAGGGAATTATTCTGAAGTGAATAGTGTTCATTACCAAGGAGCATCTTGTATATTATATATATATATATATATATATATATATATATATATATATATATATAGGGACATTGCATCCTTCATCTGAATTAAGGACAAAATAAAATATTCTTTTTTTAAGTAAATAGTTTTTATAACAATATGTCAAAATAAAATGGCACGAAGATTTGTTGCTATGAAGCAAATAAACATAAAAAATATCCCTAAAGAAAATTCTTACTATAAAATTGTTCATTTTCTGATGACATTAAATAAAATAATTGATAAAGCTGGATAATCTGCGTTATAGTTAGATTGATTTCTCTCTCTCTCTCTCTCTCTCTCTCTCTCTCTCTCTCTCT
>JAOUZG010015269.1:537428-623164 GCA_026289955.1 Argiope argentata | reverse complement strand
ACACACACACACACACACACACACACACACACACACACACACACTTGATATACAAGACGCTCCTCAGAATTAAAATTCTTACTTATATAGTTATTTTAGCGTATAATAAAATTTGATTTCTATCTTATTAAAATGCATACATAGTTTTAAAAGAAATATAGGTAAAATAATTCGAACTCTTAACTTTCTTCGATAAAGATTTCCTTATTGAGGAAATATTTCCTTACTTCACATTGATCTGCTTTCGATTTTCTAAAGAATTAATTAAAATGGAGAAAATAAAACTGTTCTAGTTGATTAGACAGTTTTCAATTTTCAGATGGTGTGATTTTTGTTTGTTTGTATGCTTGTAATAATTTACTCCCTAATGTTTGTGGAGAAAAGTCGAAATATTGATAAAAATATTTTTCTAAGCTTAACTTTTGTTTGAATATTCGATTTGTCCTTGTTCTTAGGTATTGTTAAGTACAAATTTTAAAATAAATTAGATTCTGGTATAAAGTTGCTTATTTTAAAAAAATACGAATTTCAGGTCTGATTGCAGAAGAATATAAATATCGTTTTCTGAATCTTTCTGGCAGTATATTTACTGAAGAATTTGGATGGTACAAATTACAGGATTCTTAGTTTCTCAGACAGTTACAGAAAATATGGAATCTTTTGTACGTGAAGAAAAATTGTCATTTTCAATTGTTTTTCAAACGAACTTAATTTGCCACTCCAAACCTACCAGTATAGAAATTATTACAATGTAATAGCTAATATCCCGTAAGTGTTTGTGGAATTCATGAACTTTTATAGTAATTATATATACAATTACACAAACGAAACTAGAGTTTTAAAACTGATCCTAATTCAAGTAAAATCAAATTCTTCTTTTCTGAAAACTGCCATTTTAACAGATGAATGCAGTTTAATCGGTAATTAAAAATTGATATTAAAAACCCTCACTTCTGGTAAGGTAAAAATTCATTCTTCGTGCAAAAGATTCAGCATTAATGGCTGATTTCTACAAATGCATAGTTTGGCACTTTGAAAAAAATACTTTGGTTGGCTTCAGTTTGAGCAAATGTATTCAAAACGGTGAACGATAAGTTAATCTAGCTTTAATTGGAAATATGCTTTAAATAGGGATGCGCTGCACTTGGCAGTGCAGGCTCTATATCTTCTATATCAACAAATTCAAAAAGCTCGATTTTAAATTAACGAACTCGATTGCTATTGTGATTAATTATTATTAATGATTATGAGTAATTATTATCAAATGAATGTAATTTTATATAGATGGCGAGAGATTTCTTTCAAAACAAGCTTTATGTCAATTAATGATAAATTAATATAAAAAGCATTGAAGAAAGTAAATAAATATATCTAATAATTTTCTGATTTTTTTATGTTAATAATTTTTTGAAATAAGTAGATCACCCCTGAAATTTACTACTTAAACAAAAAGAGGTATAGAAAAATTGTTTAATTTAATACATTTTTAAATGTTTCAGCATATTTTACAGATAAAAACATGAAACTGAGTATGAGCTTTGACTTGTATATGATAAATATTACGCTAACAGACACTTTCTACAGTAGGGACCGAATAAAAATGTAATTTTTAATTTTTTTTATCCTTATTCTTTTTTTACAAAAGCAAAAGTAATTTAATATATTTTTAAACTTATTTTACATTGTTTTTATATAGAATTTAGAATAAATATGATGAATTTAAATAAAAACTTTATATTCAAGAAATAAGCAACTTCTGCACTATATCTAATGCAAAAGAGTGTAACGATAATTCCTTTCAAATTTTGATTCAGAAATTAATTCTCTAATAAACGAGAAAATTAATGTCTGTTTTCACAAAATTATTTTCATACACATTTGATTGTAAATATTAATAATTTATTACATTTTAATACTTTATGTTATAATTTCACATCCTGCGTTGAAAAAATTATTTCAAATTTTAATTTTGATCTTAAGTTAATATTCATGAAACGGAACGAAACGATACTGTCGAACAAGCTATCTAAAAGGAATTAAAATAAATATTGTTATAACTGTCGATTATCTACAATAATTATTTCGGTAAATTAAGATGAATATATTTTTCGAATTTGAGCTAAAATTACATTATTGATATTATTCTATTTCCCATCTTCTTTTATTATCTACAATAATCATTTCAGAAGGTTTCACAGTAAATGCACAATTTTAATTCTAGCTTCATGCGCTAAAATTAAAAGGCACATTCTTATAATATTATACATCTGTGCATGAGCTGAATTTCCAAACATCTAGCTGATAAATTTGACAGTTGAGATTTAAACACTTTGTATCTTATGCCAAACGATTTTATACAACATTGTTTCTCTTGCCAAACGAAACTCGATTCAGCTTTTTTCTTGGATCAAATAAAATTCCATTTGATTCGATGAACCGCAAAGAGGGGAGAGGGGGGGTCGTATTTCGAGAACTCACCTAGTAGACCGGGCGGAAAATCCGGCGGAGGGGGTGTGTTGTCGAACGCCGGCCCCACGACGGATTGCGTGACGATCCAGATGTAGTTCTTTCCGGTCAGGTCCAGTTCGTTGGCCGCCCGCATGATGTACATGGCCTCCTGGCGGTTGCAGTACAGCAGGAACACCCGGGCCTCGCTCGTCGTCAGTTCGAGCATTTCGGCTCGAGCCTCGTCCGGATCGCGAACCTTCAGAGTGTAAATGTCCATGATCGTAAACCTGGAATTGAAAAAAGATCGTGTATATTTTAGAATTTATGTATAGAAAGTTTTTTGCTTTGTTTGCTTGCGTGTTTTCCCATAAATCTGCAGTTTCTGATTAAATTTAGTTTGTATATTTTTCAAACAAATTCTTCTAGGCATTGTTGAAAGGGAAATGTAAATTCTTTTGCATCTAAGTCTAGCAACATAAATTTTTGATGTTATAAATAGACAAAATTAGGGGTAGAAAATCACTTTTGAGCCTCTAACTTTTAAGTTATTGCGGTTGTCAAAAACATTTAATTATTTTCTTCCATATTTCTATTCTTAAATATTTCTAAAAGCTAAAAGCGAATGCAAATTCCCATTCCATTCATCCATCATTTCCACTCTCTTTGAGCGAGATGGGCCCTTTACGAACTAATCCAGGAATTTTTCATTTCTAACAACATATTTCAATCCAATAAAAATCCAAACAGAATTTGTCTAGTCACCTTGTTCACAAGGTAACATGGGCAAAACGTTACACGCACATTACATATTATAAACTTTTGAACGAAAAGTGATTGGGATTTTGAGAACCATGATTGGCGAGAAACTACAGAAATTTTTCTGAAGTCTTGTTGCGAGAACCAATGAAATAGTTACCTAACAATAGAAAAAATACTGTTAATTTTTCAAGGTTCAAATGTTAATGAAAATATATGTTATTTAATATGTTTCTGGCAGGGCTTGACTAAGGCAAGGGCATACGGAGCAGATGCCCCGGGCCCCCACATAAATGGGTCCCCCAAATCGAATAAAAATTTTACTTTTATGTTTCTTTCTCTAATTAATGTTCTTCATAACTAAAGTAGTGAAACAAAGGGGGCCCTTAAGACGTTTTTGTCCCGAGCCCCAATTAGTCTACGTCGGGCCCTGGTTTCTGGTGAATTTCAACTATAACTTATACTTTTTTAAACATTAAGAACATTCTTTTTGAGGTATTCCAATTCTATTCGCATACAAGTTTTAAACACATTTGAACAACTTTTTTTAAAAAATAATTTGATACAAAAATTGCAACATTTTCTTTTATAGCCTTAATGAAATTATATTTAATTTCATTGTTACATCGAACTAATCAATCCAATACTTAAGGTTAAAATTATATATTTAAGATTTTTTTAACATTGGGATTAAACTCCGAAGCTGAGTTTTTTATTCTGCTTTTATTTCGAAGGCTTTTTTTTAAATTCGCAAGCGTGGTAGGTTGCGAACAGACTGAGATCTCAAAATTGATATTTTTCAATCATTCCAGATAACAAGATTCCATACAAATAAGAGAATTCTATACAAATTAATTTTATGTGAATAATTTAATTTCCAGGAATGCTAATACTTTTAAAATCTGGTAATCAAAAACTCTTGGTAACTCTTGTAAAATATTAAAATCGGAAGCAATTTTCATTGAAAAAAATATATATCAATTTGAAGGTATTCGGTAACAATTATGTTAGGTTTCACAAAGTTACAATACAATTACTATCTTTCATAATGGTTTAATTTGGTTAATTATATTTCTGTAACTTAATATAAAAAATGATTCAAAACCTTAAATTCATACTCATTTTCCTGTCAAGAGTCGAAAGATATTAGTCCCAAGAAAAATATGTAAAATAATATTTCTTTATTTACAGCCGAATTGTATTACAAAACCTTGATATTATTTGTTTGATAGAAATCATTCATTACCTGAATTTTACTTTATATTACATGAAATTTCCATATATTTTGTAATACTCACATTGAAATCATTTATAAAGTCCTTAAGGTGTTATAAAACATTGCTGGTATTTATTTATTAATGATGCAGTCCAGCAAGATAAATCTGATGATCATATTTAGATTCCCTTGTTAAAATTCTCCTCTTTCTATATAACTTTATATTATACCATATTGTTAGTATTTATTTTTTTACTATATGAAATTTTTGTGTAAAATTTAGTTCGAAAATTAAGATTTGTTTTACCCTTTAAAAATAACGTAATAAGATATTATTTAAAACAAATCACTAACACTTAAATTAAATACGTTTCTCCTCAATTTTTAAATATAATTGGAAATTAAAGATTGATTTGAAACAGATTATGCTAATTTGAAAAGTAAATTGACTTACGCTGTTAAATATTTCGCATTTAAACTGTTTTTAATAATATTTCACCTGTTCCCTTTATACTGACGGAATTGTGAATAACTCATTTTACTATGTGGGAAAATTTCATTAAAGAATATCTATTTAAATACTAATTAATTTTTCAAATAAGATATTTCAGACTTAAAATGTCAATACTCAATTTGTGATAAAGATTTTTAATCAAATATGTAGCGTCAGCCTTATAAAAGCTAGATAATATCCTTCGAGCTGAAGGGTCCCTTTTGCTCGAACGGTATATCGCTCGGCTACTGGCTCAAACGTCGCAGGTTCGTACAGCGACCTTCACTAGCTACAAATATTTACTGAGGAATAATTCTTAATTTGAATTAATAATTTACGAAAATCTGAGAACAACTTTAAATTCAGTCAAAGAATATTTTCTTTTCACAAATCTCACTGAAAAGTCCTTTAGAATTTTTAAAGCTCAAGTTAAATTAATTAGAAACAATATTCCTGAAATGAAACTTATTGAAATCAAAGTTTTAGTATTATAACGTTTGCAAAGACATACAGAATAAGTTTTTCAACTACATAAGAGCATAACATAAAATAAATACGAATTTTAGGAAATGAATCGGCACCCAGAATATTAAAGAAAATATCATATATTTCTAAGTTAATAATATTTTTTATACTTTTATAATATTATAATGACAACTTTTTAGCATCATCAAATGCTGCCTTCTTCAGATGAACACATGGTTTAGGTTGAGGTATACCTCAGCAGTTAAAGATCACATAATTCCAATACTCATGTTATTTTTTATCGTCTGTATATACGGAATATATACAGTCATATATACGGAATATTATTTTTAAGGACTTTTTATAAAACCAAAGCTCATCATGTAGTTCATTTTATTATATGATTGCTAATTATAAAGCAAATTGAGGAATAAAAAATGTAAATGATGAAAATATATAGACATATATTAAAAATAAAAGAATTTATACAAGATTCATAAATCTCAAATCAATCCAAATTCTATCCTTTTAAAATGCATTTCGTTATCAACTATCTAGCTATTGTCAGTATAGCTAGAACATTTGAAAATAACTAACGATTTTTACAAATGCGCTGAATAATATTCTGTTTTCCATATCCGTTCGAAAATATTTCTTCGATGATATTCCCGATTCTATTTATTATATATTTTTCAACAAAAAAACAAAATTTGCTCACCCTTTGTTGGCATACATTAATACACAAACGATAGAGCAATTTTTCCAGGACTGAAAATGGTTATTTTGTGCTGGACGAACGTGAGTGGCATTGCTTTCTTTCTAACTACTCTAAGATGTAAAGCATAAGCACGTTTTGCTGTCTTTCCAAGACTCACGCTTTTCGAGATTTTTTTTTGTTGACAGACAGTAAAGGCTTCAAAAAGTCCCATTTATTTGACGATTTGGGGTTGTTTTTGTCTTTCTTGATGTTGTGTTTGTTCTTAAGACTGAATTTCTATTTTGGTTTATTATGTCAGAAATCGAGATTGATACAATGCTTAGATATGGCTACAGAAATAAAGAACGAATTCTAATATTTCACGCAAAATTATAATAAACATTTAAAAACCAAAAACAAATAATCTAATTTAAATATACAAATAAGGTTTTTTTTTCATATTTTAACCATCAAATATCTCGGGTTTGAGGAAATGAGCTATGGAGAAAAGAATTCAGAAGTGTTCGTTTTATTTAAAATCACAGCTCTTTTTTCTTTAACTCTACAAATAAAATCAAACAGTTTCGGACGTTTATGTGATTTTTATTTAAAATTAAATGGCAATACTAAATAAAGCTGGTTCCAGATGTTAAGGTGTTTTGAAGGGAGACATGAGTAGAACAATGCTATTTCGGATCCAATGATCATTATAGATAGTTATTTGTTTATAGTCCAGTCCTGTTAGATGGCGAGAGAGTTCTAAATGGCCTTCAAAAAAGAAGTTCTAGGTAGAAAATCCACATTGCAATAGCACAAATTATCATTCTGATAAAATTGCAGTGTTGAATAATGGTGTAAAATCATCACTCCAAATGGATGAGTTCGTTTCATATCTCATGCCTTCGAAGTTTCAAAAGTTTCAAAACATTCTTACAGCATGAAAAAGAAATGAAATTATTTGATGCTTATGAGTTTTTCCTCGCTACTCAATAAGTTTCAGAATTTTTGAAGCATTTAAATCAGAGTTTGAAAACATTTCTGTACAATAATCTAACATAAAGCAATCAACCTGAAATGATCTGTAGAAATAGACGTTTAATTAATTAATGAATTACAAACTTAGGAGCATATTTCATCATCGAATATTCAGTTTTTATGTATTCACTAAAAATTTAAATTTTAACTATCAAGAAATGTACTAAAATTATTACCATCACTTTTCTGAGTGGATATCTTTCCTTGCTTTTCATGAAATGTAAATCATAAATTTAAACTAACATTACGCACATCTGGGTATTCTACAAATAATCTTCCTTTCAAACTTCATTACAGTATCTATATTTTACATCAGATGTCTAGTTTTTTGACACTGCTGACGTTTAAATGAGCTATTTTTAGAAAATTTAAAAAAATCTAACACTTAACAAAATAGCTATGCTAAAATCGCAGAATTATTTTAATAAAAATTTTGAAAAAAATTAAAATACAAAATATTTTGATAGGGAATAACTTATTTAAAAATAATAAAGCAATTAAAACAGATTTGCGGTTTATATACCTTTCAGCAATATTCCAATCCATTAGCATGTTTTCATTAATTTATCTTACTGTTTACTAAACAATAAATTAGTATTTGCATTTTTTTAAAGAAAAAAAATCTTTAGCTCTATTCCAGGTTTTTAAAACATGAAATTTACTAATTATTTCTAAATTTTTTAGTTCAGATAGAAAAATCTAAACTTAAATTAATAGCTCTTAAACTTAATAATTAAAACTGCTGAAATCCAGAATAAATAAAAGAAGAAAAATAATATTGAAAGTTTTAAAATGATTTGATAAATAACAATGTTTCTAATAATTGCAAAGCCTAAATGTCACTCTTGATAAATGCGTTACCATGGTGATTGAAATTTTAGCAAATTTACCGAATAAAGTGACATGTTATGCATTGATTAATCAATTGGTGCTATAAGCTATTGCAACGATTGTAGAAAGACAGGCAGTGCAAATGAATGGGAGATAGTTTCTTTGCTTTATAACTGATATTTTAAAGGAGGAAGTCAACTTTTCAGTTGGCACATAATGCTCAATGTTTATAGGAATTTAATTAGATCCCCATGGGAATATTCTGTGACCACTTACCAAACGGATGCCATATGGTCATTATTATAGCACCAAAGTATTATTTCAAAATGAAAATGAGTCTAAAATGAATTGCATATTAGGATTCTTCATCTTTCTAGATAAAAGTGGTTTTGCTTTCTTCAAGCTGAAGATAAATATCAGAATTACATTATTAAACTTCGTCAACTCACAAAAATTCATTGGTGTGTGTGTTTTTCTTTTACTTCTATCAAGGAAAATAAAGGTGAAATTTAGTTTTTATTTATGCTCATTAGCATACATTAAAACTTAGCGCACATTTTTTTTTTATTTGTAAACACACAACTGTTCTGCATCTGAAGGTTTAATTCCATGCAGAATTTAAGATAGCGTTTTATAGGAAAATCTTTCTTTGAAACCTAAATTTAGGTCGCTTTTCATTTCGCTGAGAATGCCAAGTCACCAATCAAGATGGTAAACTAGATTAACAATACCATTAAAAAGGCATAACCTATTTTAAGTTTCCACTTGGCATTGTTGGCATCTTTGGCGAGGATAATACGCACCTCAGACTAGATTTCTACCCATTCACTTACTTAAAATCCACTATGGTGAGTATCTGGTCTCTAATTGCTCGGACGAAGTCGTCGTGACCACCGATCTGACTGGTGACGATGGCGAACTTGTGCCACGAGTACCTCCTCAGGATGCTGAGCATGGCGGACGACTGGTGCTCCACGGACGGTGCCAGCTGCAGGACTTGAGACTGAGGGAGCCTCTGAAAGAGACAGACGTTTGATTTGAAAAAGAAATACGGAAGAGGAAAAATGAATGATAAGGCATTTTATTAGCAATAGTATTTGGTAGAATCAGCAAATTCAAACCCATTTTTTTATTTCATAAAAAGAAATTATACTGCAAATCAATAAATGCTGTAATTACAGATGCATACTAGATTTTTTTTTCTGAATACTTATTTTGCATTTGAATTCTGAGAAATAAGGATTGCTGATTTTAAAGATATTTCATTCTGTGAAGCTAATTCATAATAGTTATGTTTTTCTCCCTCTATTTGACTGATTTGGCAATTTTATGTAGATTAATGCATTATGATTGCTTTAAATGGTATGAATTCAAATTATTTAAGTACCAAGTATTTAATAATTTTTATTCCTCTGAAATATTTGCTTTTTAAATTAAATATGGAATTTGAGTTAAGAAGTGCATATATTTATTCCTAAATTACCAGCAATTTGCATTTTTTTCTTAAAAGACTGACGATTTGCATTGAATTCCCCCCCAAATATATATATATATATAAAATGCTATTGTCGCTTTTCACCTTTGGATTGAGATCCAATACAAATCAAGTTTAAGAGATTTGGTAAACAAGGGTGCAGTTGTTTCTAAAAGTAAGGACCTCTAAACACACGAGGTCTTTAGTTCATTTGAAGTTGAAATTCACACACTTGGTTGCACAACCCCTTTTTATAGGGGATGTAGGGTCTTTCACACATCTCACAGATAGAAAACAGTGGAAAGAACAACCATGCCAAAACCAGGACTTGAAGCCGGGACGTCTAGATCACGGGGAAGATATGCAACTCCAAGGCCTGGACTCCGATATATAAAATGTTCTGTCGGTAAAGAAGCGGGTGTGAAGTTTGCCTACATTCCCATTTCCATTTCAAGAAGAAGTAAGAGTAATTTTTGTGCAATGAATATTATCACAATCATTGGTAAAATATTTCTGACATTAATTTACTTTATAATTAAAGATTTTAAGATATGATTAATTTTGAAAGTTGAAAATAGCTATGTATATAGACTTAATTACACATGTTGTGCAACCATTAAAATTCTGAGATTTAAGGGAAATGCTGATAGGCTGTACAAATCTCAACTACTTTCAACGAGGATTCATAAAATACAGTGTCTAATACACAAACTCATTACACTAAACGTTATAACTTAGCATGACAAGTTTTAAAGCACTTAATAATTATGTAAGTAATTTATGTGCACTCAGCTTCTAAATTGAAAGAGACTTTTGACTTGGAACAAATGCATGACTCTGACCTTATTAAAGCATTCAACATTTCATTAATAAATGACTCCTCTGATTATGACGAAATATTCATAATCATTTCGTACAGTGAATAAGCTCCTTTTGAATCCCAATTAGAAGCAGAAAAATGTATTCAAAACTGTCATAAGGATTTGCATGGAAATTTAAATAAGATTACTTCTAAAGTTCAGTTTAAATTAATATTCTTAACTACTTAATTGCTAATAAGTAATGCTTCAATTGGTATTATAATTTTGTTAATTAATAATTTAATTAATTGTTTAATCAATAGAATTCTTTAATTATATTTGTTTATTTGTTAATATAAAATTTCATCTAACTTGTTAATAAAACAAATTTCATATGGAAGAGGAATAGATGAATGTCCATTAGTTAATGAATAAATAAATCTATAATAATAATGTTTGATCATATTTGAAAGCATTTAATAAAGAATTTATTCAATTAGTTTCAGATCTTCCTGTAACATTCAGGTTGAAATTGAAGCCCCCTCCTTTTTTTTCCTTACACAATTCATAAACCACGAAACAATACTCATTTTTTAAAATTAATATTTTATATAATTTTCTTCAACAAATTTGGTTAATTTTTCAATTATTATTCTTACATAAACACATGATTTTAATTTAAAATCAGTTTCGCTACATTTTAGAAAATCTTTTAGTTTATTCGCTTTCTAGTAAACCAAGTATACAAAGAGATTGTGTCAACAATTCTGCTTAGAGATTTTAAGGGATTCTCACGTCTGTGACTTCCCACAATCTGAAAAAAAATACATATTTGGAATATGTACGCCTGAATGTCTATCTAAAAATAAGATGATTCAAAACACATTAAGTTCTAATAATAAAATTTGAAGGATGATCACCGAATCAAATGTGCAACTTCTTATCAAAATCTAAAAGAAAACTCTCAATTCAGTTATACACCGGTGAATAGAATGATTCAAAAATGCAATGAGCTATATCGATGAAATTCAATATGTTGCTTTTTCAAAGATATTGTAGCTTGTATCAAATTTTGGACCAAATCATTCAATCGAGGGATACCATTTCTTGATATGCATATTTAAGATTGCAATAGTACTTGATAAAGAGTACATAAATTAGTGCAAGATTTGAATTCTCAACCATTCGTGCAATGGAGTAGTAGTAGCCCAATTAAACTTGACAGCTGATAGTGTAGGATCAGGAATGTTACACAATAGAACAAGTTGTTTCATTGTTGCGTTGGTGTAAAAGAGTCCTTGAGTAATTGAAAACTGAATCAACAAAATTCAGAAAAATCTATTCAAAACAGCCATGAAAAATTTCGATAAAAATGTATGTAACAGCGAAGCAGTGGAAGCTATTAAGCATAACCTTATCCTATATACTTAACAATTCAAAAAAAAATCTGACAACTTAAAAAACTGTGTATCTTGCATTGATACGCTAATCTATCGTGTAACTCTTCATTTTTACTAAAAATAAAGTATCTTCTGTTGATGTTTTTTTTATCAATTCTTACTATTAGTTCACTCTCTCTATATATATGTCGTGATCAAATTTTTAATCATTAATAAAATACTTTTTGTTCCTCCATTCATGTTCAAATACATTTTTTTAAACTTGTAGTGCATGGCACTTCATAATAATACAGTTTTTTCAAATGTTAATTTATTATTTAAATTAAATGAATTTTTAATATTTTAAATAGAGTTTTAGCAGTTAGCCATGAGAATTGAAATCATCAGGAAATAAGTTTAGTTGGTAAAATGAAATGATTTCATTATTTGGCACGGGAAGGTGAAGAATGCGAGTTTAATTCTTGAGAAAATCAATCATTTTTTGATAAACTATTTATATTAACTGTAATTAATTAGTTAATAAATATTAACTGAAATAAAAAACATTTCTTTGTTAATCTAAGGAGGAATTGACTTAATTTTTTTATATTACTTGCATTATTTAGGGTTGCCAGCACTTTACTGCAGAAATTGGGGCAAATTCAAATTTTGCGTTAATAATTGGAACCCTGTTAGAGTGCATTCAAATCATGGATAGTAAATAATATATAATGACACTCCCTTTAATTATCCTAGAATAAAAGTTAGTAATAATTTAAATAGGCTTTCAATAATTGAATTATCATTTTGTTAATAGAATTACTGACTACAAAAGTGTTAAATACGAATCGAAATTAATTAAGGATCGAAAAATTTCCTTATGATGGCAAACATACTAGTAATTATAATTAAAAATGCTTAGTTTTGAGCATTCTAATAAATTCAGGTAAATACTTGCGAATATTATCGTAACTTGATTTGTAGATGATTTTAATTTACAGTGCAATAAACAATAAGAGAATAGAAATATTTCTAATTAGATACAAAGGGAATTAGAAATATTTAATTAATAATGTGTAGAAATAATTACATTTTTGCCGACAACAAATACTCGATACTCATTTCATTATATCCTCTAAAATTGAGAAAATCTATTTCTGCAGTAGTATTCCAAAGTATATTGGTCATAATCATGCAATTTCCTATTATTTTTAATTTATAGTGTCTCTTTTCATTTATCAACCTTAATTCGATTTCTGCGAGTTGTAGATGCCTTGATGGCATTTAGGTCGGAAAATTGTAACTTGATTAGTTCAGTATATTGTATATTGTGGTCTTTTCAGAGTCTGCTTTCTTATTGAAGAGGCCTGGTTGTAAAGAAAAAAATGAAGAAATTTTTTGCAAATTAAAAAAAAAAACAATTACAAGCATGTTTTTAATACGCTATTTTGTTTTATTAATTATTTCAGGAAAATTGCGATTTTTTTTCCATTTTATTTTTCGTGTTTAACATTGCAACTGTTTTTAAGCATTATGCACATATGCTTGACCGATAATAATTCTTCAATAATTTTAATCTGCTTGAAGAGCGCTCCAAACTTATTACAGTAACTAGTAATGTAAAGAAAAAGTTTGTACACAGTTAAGCTATGTAGAAATAAGTTAGTATAATTATTAATTAGGATATATTGCAATATTTGTTGAGCGCCATTTGCATCCTTTTCAATCGAAATCAAATCCCTAGCAAAGCTGTTATTAAGTCTTTGTTAACTGGCCGTTATTATAAAGCGCTATTAAATTTTTTGAGCATTCTAACTCCTTTTTCTAAAGTTTTTATATCAGTCATCAATTTTAAATACAGGGTGATTGTAATTAAAATTTTCTCTATAAACAGCTTCCAACAACACAAACGATAGAATATATTGTAACTAAACATTAGTCTCTACATTAGATGCGCTCACGAAAGTTTGGAAAAAATCATTTCCAAAATGTGTAGTTTTTTTTTTCAGACTTATCATCAGAAGCAGCATATATACCAGAAACTTGGATAGAAACGAGTTCTTTTAAAATATTGACATTCTATCAAGTCACCTAGGATCTAAGCTTTCAATCAAATAAGATTCATAAAAACTACATTTCGGAAATGCACCATGTTTCTGTCTATAGCCATTTGAAAATATAAAACTGTTCACTTATTAAAAATAACAATAGTTCCCGGTGGAGTAAAAATATTAGTTTTGTAATATATTTTTTTTTAGCTTGTTTCGAAAACGAAAGATTTATTCTAATAATCTGGTGGTGTTTATATTAACTGCAACTATAAAACTTTCACTAAACAAATATCTATTGAAAAGAATTAATAAAAGGAATTCTAAATAATAAGAAGAAAGAATAATCATTTTATATTAATTAAGATATTATGTAATTCCTTGTAAATTTTATTTTTATTAGTTCGAAATCTTTCTTCAAACCTTTCTGCTGAGATTATTTATTTCATGTAGAATGAAAGTAAAAAGGATTGTAAATGTCGTATATTAGTTGTATATACTCCTGGCAGGCAGGGGAAATGAACAAAAACGCAGTATAAATAAAACAAAAATAAAAACACAGACAGAAAAATAATCAAAAATGAGAAGATTATGACTTTTCTTATAAAAATAAAGAGCACTTCAAATATGTTAGAAGAAGTTAGAGGAAATATAATTGGACAAGTCAGCTGATTTTTTGTAGATGTTTCTAAAATATTTCTACTTAGTTGCAACTTTAAAAAATGGCTCACCTTTGATTTTGAAAAATCCAAATTGAAAAGAGAAACTAGTGCCACAGATTCTTTCATCTTACCTAAACAATTTCACTGGAGTGGAAAATAATTGTTGGGGATTTTAGTTATTGTTCAATAGAGTGAGATAGGTATAAAAATAACGAGCAAAAGTCTATACAGATTTTACTAACTTTAGTATACATGTAAGGAAAATAAATAAAGTAAAATGGAAGCCCTTATTTATTAATCATTTAAGGAGTTTATGAATCTTTTCAGTTCCAGTTGAGTTTGAATTAAATATAAATAAATACTAAAATAAGACAGAGCTAAGTAAAAAACAAAATAAAACTTCCCATTAGTAGACTTAGTAAGTTTTTCTTGTTATTGTTTCTTATGGTACTTGCCACGGACAATCTCTCTGAAATACTTAGTGATTTAAGCCAAATCAGTGTCTCTTATTTTCTAGTAGCGCCAACTAAGGCCAAGAGTTCGACTTTTGCTACTTACTCATCACACTCACTTGTACAGCTCCTTTCTAAACGGCTGCACATACACACCATACAGATTAGGACAGAACAGAACAACCATGCCCGAACCGGGACTCGGATCTTGGTCACCCTGATCACGGGAAGACACGCTACCCCTAAGCCAGGACCCTGACAACCGTAGTATTGATATATGAATGTAGTAAATTTTGATATGATTATACTAAGATCCACAGTGTGCAAACCTTAATGCTTAACTGTGAAATGATTTTTCATTGGTATACTGTGAAATACTGAATTGAAAATATTCCCTAACTAATTCCCTTAGAAATCTGAGATTGTGATAACGACACATAGTGGTACTTCAGATATAGGATTTCCACATTTCTATATCTGAAGATTAACACGATTTAAATTTCGTAAATCAGTAGTATACTGTGGAGACTTAAGAAAAAGTTATCTTCTCTTTATTCGGGCAAGTGATAAGGATAATAAATATGCTCGGGACCGTTACACATTAAATGTGCCAAAAGACATTTTCACTTGTATATTGTAAACAAATTGAAAAATATTGGTGGCTGATGCATTCCCCACGACAACCAGCCATGCGTTAAAAATGTGTAAATTACGAAAGGCTGTTGCATGCTAAATTTGTCAAAATACTTTTTTATTAGTATAATGTAGTTGATTAAATAAATGAGTCGTGGCAAAAGTGTCTTCATTGTCATATTAATAACTACAACGAAGCCTGGAAATACGCAGGTCTGGTAAGAACTATTAGTAAAGAATCATTTTGATTGAAAGATTGAAAAATGATCGTGGTTGAAGTGTCCTTTCTCGAGATTTGCCCGCGTATAACAGCATGAAGTCTGCACCCAAGCCATTACTTTATTTTGTATACTTTTTAAAACAATAAGATTATCTTGGATAATTATTTGAATGTAACAGTTAATAAATATGAGAAAATAAAACATGTAAATTATAAATATTTTATTACCTAAGTTTGTATTATATTATGATTTGAAAACTTTATTAATGTCGTTTTTAACTGTCAAACGAAATAAATGAAATAACAATCTGACAACAAAACGGTCATAGTATTTGTCCCACACAAATTTTAAATCCTCAAATTAAAATTCCAAAGTGATAGGGTTAATGTTTAAAAATATATATAGACAATGTATTTGAAAAATATCTATATAAAGATTTTCAGATAATATTTAGAAGTACTAGTATTTATTTTCTTACCTTAAAATAGCTCAAAATTTTTTTAAAAAATAATTTTTAAAAGGAAAACAAAATAAGGATGTTTGATTAAATATTATAAAACATGTGATTGTTTAAATAAATACTTCTTCAAAGTTTGGACTGCGTTACAAAACTTGATGTGTTTTATACATTTAATTACTTTTTATTTCTTTGCCATCTTGATATTTTTATAAATATGTATGCATTTAGCTTATCGTTTAAAAATCAGTAATTGCTTTAGCAATTCTATTTTTTCAAAGAAATAAAATGTAGATAGAAATCTCACTATTTTAAAAAAAAGAAGTAATACATTTTGTTTTTCCTCTTATTTAAAGTAAGGATTGCATCTTTTTCAGAGCATTGAAATCTAGATTTTCATAATTATCTTTTTTTTCAACTTGGGTAAAATGATTGCTACTTTTAAAAAATTGTGTTTGATTTTTCGAAACTCGTTTTATAGAAGGATTAAATTTCCCTAGGGTACAATATTATAGTAATACTAATATATCTTTAATTCGTTTATAAAAAATCTTTTTACAAAATATATAATTATTTGCATGCAATAATCTTTTTTTAATCATTCTTGAAAGAATTTGAGATATATAGTGTGCTTTAAAATGTTTATATTAAAGCAATTCTTTTAATGCAATAATTATATTTGTCTTAAAAATATGATATGCAGAACTATGGAATAAATTAAAAAAGTATGATATGCAGAAAAAATGATGCATAAAAATATTTATCCTATATTAAAATCACATGCAAACACTTTGCAAAGTGCTTTTAATATAGAAGTTTTTAAAAAGAAACATAGAACTGTTATTTCGTAGATAACTAAGAACGTTCACCAAGGACCTTATTTTAAATATGTTCATATGAATGTATTATCTTATTAATTTTTGGGAATTTAAATGAATTAACCCATTTTTCTTTTTTATAGCTATTATATTGGTTTTTTCGAGGCAAGTTTGTGTATGCAGAATTAATTTTTAATAAGTTTTTGGTATGTAATAATTAAGAGTAAAATTATCTGCTTATCTATGCTTATTTATTTACTATTAATAATTATTAGTACTTCATCGAATAGCCTTTAAAATTAGGAATTCAGTTTTAGAATTGCATTAGAATTCAATTTCATAAAAATATTATAATATCAACTGATTGAAATTGATGAAAAAATGAATGATTTTTTTTTATTTTTACTAAACAACAACAGTTTTTTTTTTCGTATCGATTAAGATTTACAAAATAAATTGCATTTATTTATTTTTATCTTGGAATGAGAAGAGAAAGAAAAATCAACTCTAAAATTAATACCATTATCGATTATTTCGATGCTATTGTTGTGAAATTCAAAGTTCTCTTTTTTGGATTTGAATGTATGTGCAAAATTGTTCCTTATTTATTTTAAAAATTAAATTAAAATATTAGTTTGACCGTTCAAAATTTATATTTCGGGGGAAAACTGTTCTATTTAAAAAAATGGTTGGCTATTTTTCACAAATATTAGCATTCAAACCCATTAAACTCAAAATTAAAAACACAAACTCGTATGAAATATTAGGCAAAAACATAAATATAAAATAATAACATAAAAAATAAAATAATGTTTAGTGATATATTATCTTATTTGGAATAAATAGAAACTAATTAAAAGATTGTTGAAAAAAAAACATTTTTAATATGGAGTAATTTGCAAATTTCAACTGTCAATACTATACTAACATTTATTTCATAAAATGAAAAGGATTTTATATATTTGTCTTTTTACTGTAGACTTCAATTAAAAACTAACATCTGTCTTCACTTTATTGTCGAAGTACAAAATTAATTAAAATTAATCATCTAGTTTTCTTTCCATTTTCTAAAAAACAAATTAAAGTTAAAATTCAATTTCTTTAAAAAAAATTCTAAAATTTAAACCTCATTATTCGACCTCCTTATATATTCTTTTTAATGTAAAATTTTCCTTTATTTAAATTAAAGGGAGATGTAAATTCTACGGCCAATTCTTATATTTTTACAAAGCATTTCTAAAATGACATGCACATAAGTTAAAAGATAATTACCTGATTCTAGAAGATCCAAACATGTCAAATGGGAAGCATGAAAAAAAGAGAGAAATATTTTATTTTTTAATTCGTGTTTTCCTTGATGTAATACATACACTAATTAAGACTGTACAAGTCGCATATTCAGTTGCCTTGGTAACAGACTAGATTCAGTAAGAATAACAAAAATAAAATATAGAAAACATCATCGTTTAATTAGATCTACTAAGCTGATAAAACTTTATTTCCTTATTTTTTGTGGCATATTACTTGATGTTATTTTTTTAGACTGGCTATGTTTGCCCAAGCTGAATATAAATAATTAAAACAAATTTGCACCAAGCAAAATGCGCGATTTCAAATTTTCTGTAAGGAACGAATTTTCAATTATTTTAATTTCTTTTTCCTTGGGTTAAAAACAAAAATTGATGAACCACAGATTATTTCGAATTCAGAAAAAGTAATAACTTCATGTCAGACTATAATCTCAGGATGAAGTGACTATGTTAAAAAGTTGAATTTTGGCAAAAATATCACTTCTTGTAGCATTTTACCTATATTCGATTTGTTTCAAAATAACGGTTCAGCAACGCCTAAATGTAAGTATGTCAAAGCATGGAAAAGTAAAGCTCTAGTAAGAGTAGGAAATAAATTTTGGACCACAACATCAGCTTTCAGTTTACCACATTTCAATGTTAAATTTACCCATATATCAACGTTCAATTTACTCATATTTTCCCTGTTGTCATAGAAACTTCTAATGTGAAAAAAAAACGTTTACACCACCTTAAAATTAAAGAAAACATACAAAACAATTACCTCTACTGCAATAATGATTTCGTGTTTGAGCAGTTTTTCCTTCAGTTGATATTCATTCTTTAGAAAATATAATTTAGAAGATTATCAGATTTAAAAAATTATGACTTTTTTTTCTGAGCAGAGTTAAGACTTTGAACTCATTTACAATTATATTTTAATTTCTTTTGTTACAATTCATATCTAACTAGTAGCACATATTTTAATATTTTATACAAAAACAATTTTTTATTTACAAATATTATACATGAAATGATTTTAATTATGAATAACTCCAGGTATAACAACCAATTTTATCTAAAAAGTCAAAAATATGTGTAATGTATAATATTTTCCAAAATAATTTATTCTGAACGTAGCGAAAATAGGTGTTATGCATGTCGGCTAATAATATTATTGCTCCTGTTCTTATACTAGATGTTACATATACGCTATTTCAAACTATTGTAAATTCAACAAGTGACGCTACGCCTTTTCTTAGTTCTGTGATGATTCCAAAATTAAACTTGGTATTATTGATTTAATTAGGTTTCATTTTGTACGTAAAAACGCTTAAAGAAAAAACAATTAAAAACTATTGGAAAAAATCTATTAATTATATGCCAAAAGATTGTTTAAAAATATATTTATAGTAAATTTGTTTTTAATAAATGATTATTAACAATGTTTAAAGCAAAAAATCAACAATGCATGGCAAATATCCTTAATAATTTTTTTTTAAATTTTTATAAACCTTAAAGTGGGTAAAGGAGAAATAGAGGTTTGAGAAATTCTCCGTTAAATAATAAAAATACAGAAATTAGTGTGATATTTCGGAAACAATGAAATGTTAAAACGTTTTTTAAATATATAATTTTTGTCATAAATATTATTTTGAAAAAGTATATAGCTTTGTCTATGATTATAAAATAAATATAAAAAAAGATATATTAAATTGCTTGCAGAGGGAATGTATTAACCTGCTTTAACAAAACTATTTTCAACAGCAAAGCTCAAAGTATGTTGTTTAAAGATGTTTGAGGAATTAAGAAAGAAATTACTATACTAATGGAGAAAGCTGGAAAACGTTTAGTCACATTGTTTCTTGCAAGATAAATCAAATATTCCTCCTTACACCTTAACTGTTATGGGTGTCACATGTGATTGTCAGATATAATTTACACTGTAACGAATTCAACTCTGTATTCATTGTGTTAAAGGGTATTTCAGGAAACTAAAAAAGGAAAACTCCTAGTCTAACATAAAAATAACAACTACTAGATAACAATCTCTTCCTGACCTTTCTTCAATGGAAGTCACACAAATCGTTCCCGGGATCGATATAATGTTTTCAACACAATCGATTTTTCGCACGTGGTCAGTATTTCTGATGTGTTTGTGGAAGAGTCCTCCCCATTGAGGGATCCATTCTATTTCCTCTGGATAAAAAGTTAAAAATGTTTGTTTTTTTAGCCAATGAACAAATTCTTCAAGAGAAATCATAGAATAAAATGTTTGCAGGACAAGGATTGATTCATCCTCTTTTTTTTCTCTCTCTTTCAAAGTAGCTTTATCAATGAAAATCGATGCAAAGACATCAAAACACCAATTTCAGTTACTTTCTATTTTATAAGAAAACCTCTCTGTTTAATCGATTCACTCCACTTAAACTTGTGAAACAAATTGATTTATTTAGAGGAAGCGTTTCGTGCTGTCTAAAAACGGTTAGAGAGCAATTTTTAATTCTACTTCATTTGCTACCAATATTTATCAAGTGTTTCTATATTATATTTCTATTTCTATGAAAAAACGATATATGAAACAGTTTTTAAAAACAACTATTGTGATGTAATTTAATTTTATGAATTTTTAATTAATTATTTCAGCAAAACGATTTTTTTAAGAATTATTTTTTACTTTTGGTCTAAAAAAACTATTTTTACAATCATAAGGGTTTCAAAAACATATCTACATTTTTCCATTCTGTATACCGGTAATATGGTGAGGATATTATATTGTTAATTAATAGGGATTAGTTTTTAAACCACTGGGGAGCTTAGATGAAACATAATTAAAACTTTATTGATGATTAACTCATAATTTCCTGAAAGTATTTAATAAACGTAGGATTTTTTTAGTGACTAATTGTTATTTTTGCAGGTTGTAAAGGTTGGATCGTTTTCGTGAGACAAACGTCATTATCAGTACCGAGTCAACTATTCTGAACAGCGCCATCTAGGAAGATTATCAAAGACCATGCCGTTTCCGTGGAAGGAGAGGAAAACTAACTTTCGCCCGGGTACATACTTGGTG
Organism: Argiope argentata; assembly: GCA_026289955.1. Lineage (NCBI taxonomy): Eukaryota > Metazoa > Arthropoda > Arachnida > Araneae > Araneidae > Argiope > Argiope argentata. The sequence goes on along the minus strand of JAOUZG010015269.1, from coordinate 601,917 downwards.
CTGTGCGCGTCACTTCGACGGTGAAACCCCCCACTCCTATAGGAGAGTAACTACTTTAAATTCTCTTCTTACTAACGTATACCCGAATAACTAATAACATGTCTGCCTGTGGGGGAACGATCTAATCATCCTGTAATTACATGTATTCTACTAATTTGTAAATATTTGCCCTGTAGATCATTTCCCACCTCTCTTTTTCTAATTTTAAATAAATGTGTGTTTGAATTTATAAATGAGTCCGTATAGGTTAATTTCTGAAACCACTGACCATTAAACCTCTAGAAACCCAACCATATAATCCAAATAAATATATTAAATATTTTTACAATATTTTAATATAATTTTAGAAGCAATTTTAAAGAATCGAATGAAAATTAACTCTAATGAATTAATGTTCTGGAATTCAAATTATACCAGGTTTTATATTAGATGGATTAGAGCGTATAACTCTTGTAATCATATCGGGAATATCCAACATTTATATTTCTAATATTTGAAGAAATCGATAAAAATAATCGTTACAAATTTCTTTTAATGGCAGAATTCATTTAATGGCAGAAATTAAATTTTTGTAATGATTTTTTTCTAAAGTAAGGAAGTTAGAAATTTCCTAATTGGATTGAAACTCTATTGTTTAAATTATATCAAACATTTAATCACTCGAATTTCTTTGAATTTTTTAAAAAATCTATGTAATGAATAAGAAAAAAAATAACAGGACTGTGAATGTTCTCAGGTTGGTTAACTGGTCAGTTACGTTTTCAAAAGAACTATGAAAGCACGTGTGTAACTCTATTGAGATGACCATACGCATAATAAATATTTAATATTTTGGTAATATGTTACAAAAAATATACTGTTTTATATTTTAAAAATTCGATGCCTCTTATAACAAGAGGTGATGCTTATGTTTGTTTTATAGTATTCTTTTTTTCTTTTATTTTTTGTAACTTTTCTATTTGCATATTATCATAGTATCACATGTCTTTCTGCCCTTAAAGAAATCAAAGCCTCAGGACCCTGGACAGCGCTACACATTTCTGACTCTGCAGACATTTTTTTTATATGCTTATACATGGCATACAGATATTCCCACTGTAATTTATCATGTTTTCTCCTTTTCAGTGAGTTATCTCTTTCTCTGTAAGTTCAACCCATAGTTGTCATTTGTTTAAGTATTCTTGTTCCTCCATCGAGTTATTACTACACAAAAATTTCAATAGATTCGGTAGGATTTGTCACCATTGGGATTCTCTCTGAAGATTCCTGGAAGGTTTGTTGTCTCCTTTCTTTTAACACTTTTTTCATTTATTTTTTTTTCTTTGTTCCACCTTGTGCTTATTCAATTGATTAGATAACCCGATGTCTACCGGGGCACAGGATGGCGTTATGTTATGTCTTTTAGGAAAGGAATATTCTTTCACCTTTAAATTCTAAATCTGTTGTAGTTGTTACTAATCCCAGAAGGCCCAACAGCGCTAGACCATCTCCAAAAAACCCAATGTTTCCAAAAAGTCCATAAATAGTTCTGAGTCAGCGAGTATGTCATGCTTTGTAAAATTTAGACAACTTAAAATGTGAGTGGGAGAAGCTGGAACGCTCTTACACCAATGACAGTCCGGGAAATGCTTTTGGCCCAGGTGAAAAACGAGGCCTTTAATATGTCCTTTGATGAATCGAGAGAAGGTTGTACTTTGTTTTTGTTACTCCTGGTCTGGAAAGCCCCTACAGGACAATCTCTAAAGTAACAGGAGTTATTCGGAAGAACACGCCAAAGCTTATTTGTCTCCACTTTTCAATTGAGGAGATATCTGTATACGAGAGAGTGTGAACATTACCACCTTCATCAGTGGTAGCTACCACAGCAAGGGCATCATCTCTCTCGTTGCTTTCAAGTCCGTTGTGGGAAGGGACCCACTGAAATTGAATTCTAAATTTGCTATAGTTTTTAATAAATCCTAATTACACATAACACTAATTGCCCGTATATAATTAATTAACTAAAACACATAATGAATAGAATATATGTAAGTTGCTAAAATAGCATGACTGTAACGCTAGCTTACGTTAATATTTAATTTTCTATCTTGTAAGAAATGCGAAATTCAAGCTATGCATAACAGATTTAATTTAAAGCAAGAACAATATCTATTTCAGCAAACCAGCTGTTTGCCAAAGACCATTAGTTTATCTATATTTAACATCTTGTATCATGAGCAGAAAAGATTCATAATAATACATCCAGCACTCAAAGCACTAACAAAATAAACCCACCATCATTAACGATTCTCTGGTAACAGAGCCTCTCCATTTCCTCAAAATAATCAAACTAATTTCTCCAAGTCTTCTTTACTATTTCCCAGACCTTTGTGATGTCGAACACTCGGACTTAAAGGATGATTGTCTGACAACGAGTTCGCTTTCATCGCCTTCATGACACAGACACGTGACCGAAATCTTTCTTGATTAGAGTGGTAAAAGGAAGACACAACTCACATAAAAGACTCCGGTGAGAACTGCGAGTGTCATTCGCAGGTGTCCCGTCCCCCAACCATCACGAGGTGCTATTATCTGTCAGACAAATGCGGCCATTCAGGGGGCTCGTTTCAGAGGCGGAGGGGTTCTCGTTAAACAATCCGTTGTAACCGCGGCTAACGGAATGGCAAATTAAGAGTGCTCTTATGTAAACCTATTTAATGGGAGGACATAAAATTTAAGCTCAGTATTGAAAAGTTTAAATGGTTCTACAGTAGGGCCTAAAGCAAATGGTTAATGGTTATTATGGCGGAAGTAATAAAAAGCCTAATTAGGAAGCAAAAAATAAAAGAGCTTAGATTAAAATATAAAAAGTCGTTCCTTATACGTATGCACATAATGCAGCTTAAATAATCAAACAATGCTTTTTCAGAGATATTATTTCTGATAGTTTGGACAAAGGATTAAAAAAACAAGTGCAATTATTGTCAATCTAAAATACCATATAATTGCAAGATAACGCATTTATAATTTTAAAAATCTTATTATATTTGGAAAGAATAAGTAAACTATCAACTTCTAAAAGCAGCAAAGAGAACCATAGTAGTCCCTTCTAAAAACTTGTTAAACTTATACACAAATTAATTTCATTGTCCTAGAATTAAAACATCCTGGCTTATCTTAAACTTAGCTAAACTTATCATAAAAATCTTTTATTAAACTAAATTTCTGATCATATAGAAATGAAAACGCATTTTTTTTCAAAAGCAAAGTAGATGGAAAGAGTTTTAACTGCATTCGGTTAATATTAACATTTAATTGTTTTACTTAAAATAGATTTAAACATTCTTCAAAAACACAAATATATCTATTAAAATTCAAAAGTGCATGAAAATTTCAAAACTTATAGTATCTTCTTCTTTTTAGGGAAAAATAACGGTATAAAGCAAAACCCTTCTTCTTTAGAAACTTAATGTTTTATTAGAAACTTTGCAAATTGACTTTTAAAGAGATATTATTTATTTCTTGAATTGAAAAGGAATTGTATTGTTATCCAATCTTTAAATATTTAATATGGTCAGTAAATATTTTAAAATTTTCAATTTTGTATCGTTTTATAGAATATTTAAAAACGGTAAAATACTTTTAAAGGAACAAATAGATCATTCGGTATTCAAAAATTTCATAAATTATTTAGGAATTGCCATTTGAAACTTATACAAAAATATACATTCAATTTAATTTATAAAAATATTTTTATCAAGATTTACAAAAATAGAGAATAGGAGAAAAATTTATATAAAATAGCTTTCATTTTTCGATTTTTTATGGTATTTCAATCAATTTTACTTTTAGAAGTCCTCTAATTAAAAAACATTTCAATTGGATCAAATAGGATATAACTAAAAACACTTAAAAACACATCAAATAGGATATAACTAATATGTCATTTTCATTTAGGAAAATGTCTATGATCCAGGTACGGATAGAAATTTAATATTGCTGTACGCGTCTATTTAATTAGAATTTATTGATAAAGATAGTAACAGAAATGACAGAAACAATTCATGTTTGGTCAGATGTTGAGAATACATTATCTATGTTAAAAGATTATATATTATATAACCGAGGCAAATATTTTATACAAAACAATTAGATTGAAAATATCTAGAAGAATGCGTTTGAGATGCTTATATATAGAGTTTGAGAAAAATTTTATGATTAGTTTTCTAGTTCTGTTGAAAAAATCCAACATATAATGCCTATTTAATTATAATTATTTTAGAACCCTCTCAACATATAATACGAAACAGAGAATCTGATTCTTGTTTAGAATATATAGTTTTAGTCACTTTTAATCCATTTAAATAATTTATTGGCATTGATATTTTAAAGAGTTTCTTTAATATTTTCTAATAAAAATATAATATATTTGTTATTATATAAAGATTATATATATATATATATATATATATATATATATATATATATATATATATATATATAAGATATATCATCTTATAATATATAAAATAAATGGATTTCAGAATGTTAAGTTAAAAATATTTATTATTATTTCATTAATAAATATTTATTCAGTATGTGGCATTAACTTTTTAGCCAAGAAAATCTTGATTGCTGAAGCTTACAATTAAAAATTTATGTAAAAAAAGATTAGAAATTACCTTTCTGGCGATGTGAAGTGTTTTTATATGCTCAGATTTCAATAGAAGAAATATTGATAAATGAATTTTAAATTCATTATTGTCAAAAATATTTTTAGAAATTTCTGATGTGTCGGACTGTTTTAATTCAAGGATTTAATTAGGGTAGAGAGCTGAACCCCCTAAAAGTCTTGCCACTGTCCTCTCAAATGAAAAATTGAGTTTTCTTAAAAATGTATATCTTAGCATTCCTATAAACACTCCTTTTTATAATGCAAATCATTCTTTTGATCCTATCTAAGGACGATCAATGTTTTGTGAAAGAAAAAGAAAATTATCAGCAAATAGGATGAACTTTTTTCCTCCTTTTTCCCTTTAATTCCTTATTAAATAAGATTGTACTGATGTAATAGCTTAAGACAGAGAGGAATAGAAGCTAGGAAAAAAACAATTTCGTGGTTGTAAACTTTATTATCTTGTCAAAACAATTTTTATTTTCGAATGATGAGACATCCCTAGCATTTCTAATTCCCTTGCTAAATAATGTAGAGTTACGAGAAAAGTAAAAAAAAAGTTGCAGAAAATAAGAATAATAATAAATAGATGGATTTAAAAAAAAATTCAGTTTTAGTTTTGACAGAAATTTGTTGCTAAGAATAAAATAATTATTGTAATTAGGAAAAGACGCTCACATATTTAGTGCTATTTACCGTTTTCATTCCAGCGCATTTGCTTCTTGCATATGTCTATGTTAATTTTTAGGATAGTTATAAGTACAAATATATAACTTATATTTGTTTTTTATAATATCTTTTAAATCCGTATCTTACTTCTAATACACAGTTACTCTCTTTTTACAATCCCTTAGTTCTTAAGACTAAATTACCCTAAATTTAAAACCAGGTATTTGAAAAAATGTCTGATTCTTGTTTCAATTCGGGGTTCAGTAAACTTATAAGTTCGATTTAAAATATATTTCCAAACACATGAAAAATAAAAACTTACTCTCTATTTCCTAAAAAATAATAATTTGACTTCGTTAGATTTGAGCATGTAACAAAAGTCAATCATTTTATTACAAGTGTGTGATATACTGAAGTCTATTAAACATGGAAACGTTGATAATCAACAATAGAAAAAATAAAGGTTGGAATATTTGTGGCAACAATAAAAATGAATTTCATTTCAAGAATAAAAAATATTTTTATAGAATATGCTTAAAATATTTATTAATTTTTTTAAAAAGAAAAATCTGCATTTTCTGCATTTGCAAATCTGAATTTTCATCATTAAAATGTTTTTAAATTTTTTTAAAAAATTATGAATTACTTTTGTTGCAAAATATTTTCTATTACTGTCGGGAGAAAAATATCAAAATAGCTCTTAATTATAAATTGAATTTTTTTTAATTAAATTCCTCCGTGGTACACATTTCCATAATGCAATTAGGCGGTTTGGTGTCTAGAACACACACAGGCAGACATACACGCTCACAAACACGCGCGCGCACACACAGAGAGGGAGGGGAGAGATACACACATACGCATGCTCGCAAGCATAATCTATCATTATTATTAGTAAAGAGTAAAACTCCACTTTTAATTACATATCAGCATTTGAAACGTGTATCTAGAACAATTAAAATAGAAATAAATTTAATTTAAAAATATAAATTGGAAAAATAATGAAGGGAAAGAAAAATTACATCAAGAAGTTCATTTTTTTTAACATGGTGCTAGAACTGTTTTTGTTCAATACAATTTTAATATTTGAGTGAAAAAAAACTTAAGGTTTTGATTACTCTTTTATTGGGAGCAAATAATTTATAAATCCTTTATTAATTACAATATAATACCTAAGAAAAGAATATGCTCCAATCAAGCATGTATAAATAGATGGAGTTCAATTTTCGACTTAAAGTTGGCCACTTAGCATTTAAAACTGACCGATCAAGCTATAAACATTAAATGGTTTTTTTAATTCCCAACTTTCTGAGGAAATAATAGATCGTATTAATAGTTAAGAGGTAAAAAAAGACTTTTGAAATCCTAATTTAAGATTTTTGCATTTTCAAATTCTATGGTTTTTATTTTTTTAAATACCTTTTTATAGCCTTACTATAATAAGAAGGGTCGTTTTACACAGTCAATATATTGAAATGCACCAAATATATTTTTTACGGCATTTTTGTGGCAGATTAGAATAAAATTTTACAATATGTAATAAAATATAATTTTACAAAAGGCTAAAAATATCAAACATTTTATTATAATGAGAAAGCTGTATAAAAGTTTCAAATAAGTAGCTATAAAATAATTTTGTGAAAAAGTTCATCGAAAATGGGCAACTTAACATTGGTAGTATAAGAGGTTCTGGCTTTGGTTAACATAATAGAAATGCTGCTTTACATTTCTATTTTTACAATAAATTAAATAACATCATTTCAGAAAGATTTTTAGATCATAAACCGAAGTTATGAACCGTTTATAACCTACAATCCAAAGATACCAAAAAAATCAACTTAAAAAATGAATGCTTTTACGACCCTCAAAAATAAATTTGAAGAGTTTCAATTATTTAATGCTTCAGCGCAAGCTGGAATCTTAATTTATATTTCTGTGAGTAATAGCAGACACAGTGTATAAAAACAAGTTTTATAAATTTAACAGAGCTGAAAAACTGAACCATTATCAAAATGCTTAAATATACGCAGAGTTTTGCAATAAAATTATTTTCCTAAAAAATTTAAATAGAAATTTCCAGCTCTTTTGAACCCATAGATTTTATATTTAAATTTTTTCTTCATAAAGGCGTTAAATTTTTCAAAGGATTTAAGTTAAAGTAATTTATTTTAAATAAGACCATTTTTATATCTTAATCTATTAACAAAGAAATACGAATAACTATGTAACTAAGCAATCTATTGCGTGATGTTATTCAATAGAAATTGATGATTGTCTTAAATAGAAACGTAATATTTGAAGGAAAACAAAATCGCTGAAATATTTTTATGAAGATTTGAGAGACAAATTTTTGTTTGTTTGTTATGTTCTTTAGCAAGCTAAATTCCCAAGAAACCATAATTTCTTAATTTTTTTCATATTTTCTTTTATCGACGGAAAAGGTTACTTCACAAAGAAGCAAAATACACGCTGTTGAAGATGGAGAAAGACTGAAAATACTCGATCTCATATGTTAAAACTTCCTAAAGGAATTAAAATTCAAGACTATTGATTTATTCACTTTTTATAATAGCATGTTAAAAACCAAGGCCGTATCCCTAAGTTTTCATCATTCAACCTCATTGACACTATAGTCTTTCATTGGCTAATTGTCATCTACTTAAGATTCGTTAGAACACTATCTGGCAACATGGTAGGTTGTCTTTCTTTCCTGCATTCTTAACCCCTTAACCGGTTTGCCCGTATGCCGTACATGCATCGATTTATCGAATTTTGAGAGTAGTACTAAAAATAAATCAATCATTACAATTATAATTCAATCGTAAAAGGACTTCGAATGCGTAGATAAGCCAAGTATTCCATGGATTTCCATTTGAATCAGAATAAGAAAATATTCTCAAAATAGAAGGTGTCATCTTATTTGATATTCAAGAAAATAAGCCGGTTAAGAGGTTAAGTCACCAATATTCTCTCATCAGATCTTGCTGGGATCATCATTGTGACAATTCAAGGTCAGAGACCAAATCCGCAGCTCTAGATTCCGTAGCCTCGTAACATAATCATTAGACAAAAGTGATCACCGGTGTTAGAGGCTTTTAGCTGACTTTATGAAGCTAGCGCCACAATTATAATAGGTTAGTTTTTAAAAAATCATCAAAAGAACCATAATGAAATAATTTGTCATCTGATCTATTCGTGTTAATAATTTTTGAATATAATAGAAGTCAACACATTCAAGATTCGCATTTAAGTTTGGTAAATATTCTTATATCTAAAAAAATCGGATTTTCAAAATAACCGTTTTTAGCACAGTAATGATAAATTTTGAAAAGAAATTTTCTGAAGTAGATATTAATTTTTTTATGAACTTATTCATTTAGAGAAAACACAAAAAGAACCCAAATTCTATTCATTTATATAAAACCCTTATTCCATAAATTTGGATTTTTTTTACATGCTAACCATGGGATATATATCCGATAATTTATCCTACTTTAGAATAAATTTCTTTCCGTGTCATTAAAAAAGTTTACTAAGAAAACGATTTATTCCCAAAGAATAAAATATATCTCCAACACCAACCAACCGATATATAAATCCTCTTTCACCGCTGCCATTCCATTAGTGCAAATAAAAGGGGAACACAAAAACTACAACAATACCATCAAGGAGAAGCTGTCACAGCTTTGCCTACAACATTACAAATGAAAGAAAACACGTGACTAAAAAAAGACTTGTGTATCAGTTTGGTGTAAGGAAGTATAGGTGAGAGAAAGAACTACTGGTACAAAAGCAAAAGCTTTGAGAAACCGAAAAGATATCAGGGAGGTTAATTTACACCAATTTTGATTTTACCGTTTTATTCTTTTGAAAATAAAACACAGCAACATTTTACTTCAATTTTTACTTAAAAGCTAAAACTTTGCTATATACCAATGAGAAATTATCTCAGTAGTTGGAACTGTAAAATACGATTTTTTTTTGAAGTTTTGGTCTCGTTTTACGGATTTTTGACTTTAATAATACGAAACTGAACAGAGAGCTGAATTGTTTTGCTTTTTAAAGAAAACCTTAGGGATTAAGGTTTTATTTTATAAAAACTCTTATTTCTTATAAGATAAATACTTCTGGCTTAAAAAATCATATCGAGAGATATCAAGACATTTGTTTCTAGCAAAATTTTTTTCATTCAAAATTCTTTTTATATATAGGCTCATTAGTTAAAAACTGCATGTTATAATCATACTCTCACCAAAGGCTTTATAAATAATATTATTATTGGTTTGGGTTGAATGAATTTTATTTCAAATATAAATTTAATTGGTTCAATTCGATTTCTTTATATATGCCCTGAATTTAAGAATTGATGAATACGAAGTCTGCACACTAATAATGAACTTTAAAAAGTTTATTACACATCTCTTGCATATACGATCTTCACAGAGGGTAACTGTACCCTGGTCCGACAATAAGACAAACGCCAACATCTTCAAAGCTATAATGTGAAAAAAAAAATTGTACGAATTTTTGTAATAAATTTAATTTCTTATTTATACTTGATTTTTTTAGAAAACATCGAAACTTGCCGATAAAATTATCCTCAAGTTTCTATCTATAATACATTGGAAGCTATAATGATAGTGGGTTCGAATGAAGTTTCCCACATATATTAATAAAGATTTGGACATATATTTAAATTTGCATTAGATTCGAAATGAGCCCTTGTTTAAAGCAACATTTTTGTATATCTATCGCATAAGTAAATAAAGGATCAAAGAAAAAATATTTATTTCTAATAAATTTTAAATTTTTTTATCGAGTGCCCAGACCTTTTTTTCTTCTAAAAATTCCATAAATAAGGATTAAGTAAATACAATTCTCATTTAAGAATTTCAGTTTTAATAAGATGATGTTAGTTTTGGTATTCTGTTATTTTATTTAGATACCTGGAGCATCAAGGTTGGAGATAAACTATCGTATTAAAAAATCATCCTCCAGAAAACTATTTCTGCCAGAGAAAAATAAATCTACAGAACCATAACAAAAAAAACATAAATTCGTTTCCGCCCTAACTAAAACATTGAACAAAAATAGAACCGTATAAACTGCTACATCGACCACAGGGAACAGCCGTCACAACGTTTCTTATAAAATTAAAAAATAAAAGTAAACAAAAGTATTTTGATGTTTTGGTCAAATTGAGAAAAGATTAACCAAAAGAAATTCCTTAGAACTTTCATCATTGAAGAAATGAAATATTTCTTTGTTTTTCCAGTTTCCGGGCATTTCGAAAGTTCAAACAGCAAATGTTTAAAAAAAAAAGTAAAATATTAAACTTTAGAAATTCTGCGGCGTTTTTCAGTTTATGTTTTTAAGATTAAAAATATTTTTTGAGATAAATAATTTCTATTGGCCTTTATTTTTGTAGGTTCTTTTAAATTGTTGATTTCTTTTTATAACAGCATTAGAATTAACAATTCATTCTTCAAATAATTCTGATAAAAGAGCAGTGAAAAGAAAATAAGGGAAAATGTAATATTCTATCATGAAAACGAACTCATCATTAAAAGTAGATGAGCGTCTGTAATGATCCATCCTATAAATGTCATTAAATAATTCTGGAATTGCGATTTTTGATAACCTTTATTATGGCTTTTGCACTTTCATATTTTTAAATAGAAAGAAAAAACTAAGTTTCGCATTTAGGTGAAATAAGAGAAGTTGTTAACTTATTCTTCAAAACATATGATTGTAGAATCAACCATTAAAAAATTTAGAATTGCGATTTAATTCTTTTCTGGCACGAGCAGCATATCTAGACATATATATATATATATGTAGTGAAATTGTCTCATGTGTCAGTAAGTGAGCGTATAAAAATTTAACCCTTAAGTGGTACAGCGTTTATATAAGCAGCAAAAGAATCAATGTTTTTCCTTTTCAGTATTTTTTTTCTTTTTTGCATTTTACAGAATTTATCCCATGGAAATAAATTATTGAATCCATGAAGATAATTTTCTCAAAGAAATATTACATCAGAATAACTGAAATGAGATGAAGTATGCAAAATTCCCGTTTTGAAAGACAAGAAGATAAACATAAGACTGATTGATTTTTCCTTTATCTGTAGAAACTTTTATTTAGTGTAAATTATTATGTCATTCAAACAGAAATCATTGTTAAAAGTTTTAATGTTATAGGGAAATAATATTTTGACACAGTTGTAAAATTGAATTTCTGTGCATTTAATTTCATAATAAAGATAAAATTTTTATGAACAGTTAATAGTTGATCGGATTAACGGCCTCAAATCGGCTACTTTGATGAGAAAAAGGAAAGTTCTAATGCTACTAAAATTTTGGCAATGTATGCATTCCATTACATTATTCTTCTAGAAGGTTCTTTGAACTGCCATAGTAACTATAAGAAACCCAGAGACAAACCTGAGAGGATGCTATAACAGTTTTAACCGAGTTGAGCCACTTGAGTAGGTGAGTGAAGGCACTCTTTAATCTCCTGCTTATTCTCTCGGAGAGCTTCATGCCATTTTTCATTTATTTATTTCAATTTGATGCTTGTGCGCCATTGATTACTGCAAATGCTGTTCTTGTATCCCTTTCGAATACATTTTCCTGCTTCATCTTCGTGCTATTATGAAGAATAAAACGTGATTATTATTTATTGAGACCGTTAAACGTTGACAGGGTTTTTCATAACAATATTTTATCTGAATTAGGTCCCTCATATTTTATTGGAATTAAAATATAAAAGTTATTGAATACCCATTTTATTTTACATAACGGTCTTGGCATAACCTGAAAAAAGCTAAGTAAACCCTGAAGCCATAAAAATAAAAAATATATTTAAAATTCTTACTTGAACTTAATGAAACAATTAAATTCTTAAGAAACATAAAATAGACATCAGAATCTCTTTTTGAACTTTTCCAGTATTTCATTACCAATAGCAAAACTTTCAATTTTGGTTTGAACATTCTAGATGAGCAATTTATAAGGAAAACAGACTCAAACATCCACATTATATCGTTACTTTATGGATCTCTAATCTGTATAAACCATTCCATAAAACATTAAGCCTTTATGGTAGTAGAATGAATGCAGATCCGGCTTGTCCCCGGACCAAATATTATATCCGAAGGTAATAGTAGACTTTTACTTGTGAATACAAGATATAAAGCTAATACTTTACTATTCTGAATCCAAACTTTTAGATTATTGCATTGTGAATTAATTGCTTTCTTTTGCTGTACGATTGCATCTCAATTTTTAAGCAATGAGCAATTATTTCACATCGCCGAATATTTTTATTTAAAAACTCACCATTTTCTAAATGAATTAAGAGCAACAAGTTCTTGAACAAGTAGGCCTTTTAGACAGAATTTTGCTCGAAAATCTTGGCAACGCACCAAGGAAAGATTCGAGAATAAATGGAATGTGGCTTTATGCCAATTGACCTGTTGCTAGAATTAACAAATGGAAAGCAGAATATAAGATTCAAGAATTTTTCAAGAAAAAAAGAATTGTTTATCTGAAATTGAACTTTCATAATTACTTTAGCTGAATTTCTGGAAATTTTTCTTTCTTGATAATAGTTTGATTAAAAAAAATAAGAATGTAAAAATTTTATTTTTACCATAATTGCGCTATATTATACATAAAAGTCGAGTCGCCAGCAATAGAAATAAATTTTGTTTTCAAGAAAATAAGCTTCAGTTTGAGTAAGATTCAATTGAATGTCTATGGTTTTGATTATACTTCTTTTTCTTATGAACGGTTTCTTAACAATTTTAAAATTTAAGAAAACTGAATGGGTTGTGAAACAAAGCTTTCAATAACATAGCTCTTTTTCTACATTTCAATAAAATATCCTTTTTTCTATTGCATCATTTTAGAATATGGAAAACTATTTAAGCAGAAAAGTATCATATAATATTATCAATATTCCATAGGAAAGAAGATCTCATAATTAGAAATGAAAATTCGACTATGACATGTAAACAGTTCTATAATTTTCGCTGTGAAACAGAATGTTTTTGAATATAATATATTGTTATATAAATTCATGAATTTGTGTGATGAAAAAGCATAAGTTAAAATTGGTAAAGATTCTTTTATCGTACACAAAAACACGAAACGAAGGTAACGAAACACAACTGAAACATACACAAGAACAGCACTTGCAGTATGAAGCAGCTCAAAGCAGCAAATCGTTATGAAACGAACTGTAGCAATACGAAGCATACAGAAATACTTAGAACAACTACTCATTTGAGCTCAGCTAAACCGACTCACATGTCTCGACTTGACTCATCTAAAAACTTGACTAATCAAGTTTTTAAATTTTTCGAGACTAGACAAAAAATATTCTAAAATTAAAGGTGGAAATCTCTTGGTTTTGAATTTATCTCCCAGATTCTTAAATATCCTGAGACCCAGATTGTCAAAGACATCAAAATGCTTATTTCAATTTCAGAAACTTTTCTGTTAACTTCATGTAAATGATTAAACAACAAAATTCGCATGCTAGATTCGGTTAAGTTATTCACGTCAAAGTTCGATACTCCGTAACTGTTATCTACCAATACCATGCAGTTAATGCACATATGCCGGATGGGAAATGAAGGATATCCCCCTTACTAGAGTACATGTAACAACGGCTTGGGGCGATTATAGTCGCTTGTTTCTACAAGCCTTCTGCCATTCAGTTCGGTAGAAAATTACAGATACTTTTACTGTTATTGGATTTACATACATATCAATTGTCCGATAGTGCAATTAAAATTTTATGCTATTTGTATTTATTGTAGTTGTATTTTATTTATTATTATAAAATGTAAGGTATACTTTTAAAACTTGGAGTTTTATGAAAAAATAGTTTCAAAGAACATAATTTCAAACAACTTTTACTCAAATTTTAGTTTGATTAATAATTTAAAATTAAAATGCAGGAATGATAGACAAAAAATATAAAAAATCGGTATAAATTCAGAGGAAAATGTTTTTAAATGTAAAAGGTGTCCCAAAACTAACACAAAATCAGTATTTGCCACCTTCGTGCGATAAACTGTTGAAAATCCAACTAAGAAATCCCTTTGATAGCTGATAGTATAGGTCTAATTAAATGGAGAGTTATAGAATATCGTTTTGACACATGATTTGAATTAAATAGAAAAAAATTCACAGTTTTTTTCTTTAAATTCTGTTATTTTATTGAGCCTTGAAGTACATAGGATAGGGTTATGTATGCAATATCACATAGAGCAAATGAACAATTAATTTTACTCAAATTTTAATTTTAATAATAGTTTAAAATTAAAACGCAGAAATGATAGGCAAAAAAAGAATAAAAAATCTGTATAAAGTCAGAGGAAAAAATGTTTTAAAATATATAGAATGACCCAAAATTAACAAAAGATATATGTTTGCCACCTTCGTGCGATTAAGTGTTGACAGCCCGATTAAGAAATTCCTTTGATAGCTGATAGCATAGGTCTAATAAAATGGAGAGCTATAAAATACCGTTTTGACACATGATTTTGCGGCGGCCAAACAGGCGAGAAATGACTGTTTGTTTCGCCAACTGGCAACAATCATAAATCATATCAGCGAAGATGAACTTCGTTCAACGAAAACGAATGACTCACTTCCTGATTTCACCGGCCTATTCGAAACCTCTGTCTCGCGCGGAACGATATCATCATTTATATTTAACGCTTAATTAAATTTTATTTCTGTTATTTATACGGCTGGCATTCTTTTTAATTTGGAAATGTATTAATACTTTAA
Source organism: Argiope argentata (assembly GCA_026289955.1). Taxonomy (NCBI): domain Eukaryota; kingdom Metazoa; phylum Arthropoda; class Arachnida; order Araneae; family Araneidae; genus Argiope; species Argiope argentata. Next base: position 586,788 of record JAOUZG010015269.1, on the reverse strand, counting down.
TTTAAATTTAAAAAATCCACAGTTTTTGTCTTTAAATTCTGTTATTTTTTATTGAACTCTGAAGTATACAGGATAGGGTTATGTAGGCAATATCGCATAAAGCAAATGACCTCCAAGGCGTTGCTAGTACATAAGCAAAATTTCCAGGACGATGTGGCAAAAATGTGGCTGAATTTCTTTGGTGCGGCATTGAACTTCCTTACTCAATCGACGTATGTTTATGGGCTAGTTATCACAAACCTTTTACTTTAAATAATCCCATAAAAGGGAATAAAGTGGTGTTAAATATCACGATCTAGGTGGCCAACTATCGAATTTTTAAACTGTTACTGCCAGACTTTCATTACTTTTAAAATACAGATTAACAATTAAAACGCGTTTTTCTATCGCGTGAAGCTCTATTTTTATTCATCATAAACTATTGGTTTATCAAATGGCTATTTAATTAGAATTTCCAACACTTTAAGCAGAAATGTTGGCAATTTCGAATCATGTGTTGATTTTAGGATGCCATTTATTAACATTTCTTTCTAATTCCAGTTGAAAAATATATCAGAGATAGTTATTCTGATAATATGAACAAAATAACATTGCTTTTAGGGCTAGATTTTTATTGAAGTAGAAGAGTTTTATGAAGTCAAGAAAAATAACAGGCGATTTTTTAGGCATTTAACCACATATTTCTTTAATAACCAAAATAAAACTTATATCCAAAATGAAACAGAAAGAAGCTCAAAAACCATTTATTAGCTACTACTGCAGTTTGCGCACCTCAATCATTCAAACGGAAGAGGAGTTTCGAAATTTCAACCCGAATCTTTTATTTTCCAAAATTGCATCTTAAACATCTTCTCCGAAGGATGCCGTAATGACGTGCTGTCAGTTTCAGATGGTGTGGGAGAGGTTCGCCTGACAGCGGTATCTAAGTGTTACTTTGCGAATCTTAAAAGCAGGTGGGGGTGACTGGAAGATCGCTCTGGCAGAAACGAAATAGAGTCTTTATTTCGAATAAAACTTGGGGAGTATGACCAGATTGTTAAATAGCCAATGTAGGCAATTGCCTGAAAAGCCCACAAATTTAGAAGGTCCTTATACTTCGAGAATACTTTGGAGTATTTTAAGAATAATTTTTTTTATTTCCTTATGATAGAAATAATTCAAATTAAAACCCAATATTGTGTAAGTTAATTAATCTTTAGTAATATTTTTCTAATTAATTAAAAATTGAAATTTTATGTTATTTTCTAGTTTAGATAATATGGTGCGTTATAATCAAAATATTATGTAAATTGGGGTAGATAAAATACCATTTTTTAATTACTTTGCTTCAAACTATTTTTAAATTTCTGCTGAACAGATTTGATACCCTAAGTACTGAAGTCAATGATTTAGAAAGTATTCTGCAATCAAAAAATGTACTAAATATCATATCAAAACTAAGCGTTTAAAATTACCTATATAATGATTGAATTAAAACAATAAAAAATTATGGTTTTGAGTGTATGGAATGCTAAAAAGAGGCCCTAAGTTAATATTGTCCAAATAATCCTAGGAACATTAATACTTACATTTGATTGAGGATTATCAACTCAGATTTATCAGTAGTGTAATATAAATATTCTTTGATAATAAAACTAGTGTGTATTTAAAAATTACGAAATTTGATACATAAAAATATTTTGTCACATTTAAAAAAATAATAAATAATAAACAGTATGTATCATTTTGGCATCAGTTTTTGTATTCTTTTTCCTCTCCCCTTAAAGTAATTAAAGATAGGCTGTTAAAAAATGTTATTCCCTTGTTTTCCCTTTGTATGGAACAGCAAAATAATCAGTGAATAAAATTTTTTCGAATTTCAGAAGAGAGGAAATAACTATAAACATATTATTTATATGAACGAAATATTATATTATTATAGCGATTACGAATGATCTGAAATTACAATTGACGTATAGATGAGAAATATAAATTGCATGATTAACTAAATTTTCTTTTATTAGGTATTTTGAATACAGCATTCAGTGCAATGGAAATAAATTGAAAACGATGATTCTTTTATTACAAGAGAAACAAGAATCGTGTTAATGAGCATTAAGTATTTATTAACCGATATAGTAATTTTCTATATTTGTTTGAGATGAATTGTTTACAGAAAAATTTATCTAGACGTCTAATTACATATAGAGTTACAGAAAACCCATTTTCTCAAAGAATTACGTGATACAATTTCAAAGTTAAGATTCGCATTTGAAGTGGGCTTATAATACTTTATGTTTCTTCGTTCTCTTAGCAATGTACAAATAGTCTTTTGAGACCTCCTATATATGTATGTATATAGAGAGAAAATGTATTTTATATTCTTTATAAGCAAAATTTAAGGAAAGGGAGCATATGTAGATTTTATTTGGAGGTTCTATCCGTGTAGAAAATATATACAAGGAAGAATTTTTTTTAGGTTTAAATCCAAATCTTTATATACCGATGGATTTTAAAAGTACCATCTAAATCATATTGATGTTTTTGCGATATGATTATTTTTTATGATATTAAATAAAAGTTGAAGCACATAGATCGTTCAGTTATTAGTGGAATTCTGTAATTATTAATTAAATTGTGTTAATTAATTTAAAAGTTTTTCCTCTCTTTCATTTAAATATTTTTTCGAAATTTATATTATGATACAAAATAAGATAATGGACATTGATAAAAGTTTTTGGTAAATGAAATGTGAAAATATATATGAAATACGAGATTCTGAACTCCAAAATACCTTTAATTGTTGTTTAAAATTATTCAGCAGCTATTCATTATAAGCAGTTTAACTTATCTTTAAATTTTATTTTAAATTAAAAATATACTCTAAAGTATGCATGAATTCTACTGGCTCAAATACGATTACAGCAGAAATTGAATCTTATTTTTATATAGAATTTATCTGAAATATAGCCTGCTCATCAGGCAGCCTAGTCACGTTGGTGGACAAATGAGAAAATTTCACTCTACTGGAAATTTTCAGGAAGACTATAAATATAGTTCGTATTCTACACCATAAAACTGAGTAGATTTTTCTGTCCATCCAGGAGACAACGTGACTTGAGTGTAGAATAACATCCAATGAAATTTAAAGTAATGATGTTTCATTTTTACTGATTTCTATAAAACTAAAAAATCAGTTGTCCCCAGCAAATATTCGAAATGGCACATCGGTCTTGCTCCTTTACACAACACAAAAAATTCATTTTTGGTACAACAAAAAATATGGCACATTATTTGTAACATAGCAAAAAAAAAGGGAATATTTTTGTCATTTGTTATAGTAATGATTGTTATGACTTCTTCATACTAAGTTATCGTTTTTTGCTTGTTTTGCTTTCAGTTGTCTCATAATATGTTAGGTATAAAGGTTTCTTTTATATATAAAGATTGTTTTTCAGTGAATTTGGGCAAATTTTTGGAATTCCACATTGCTTTTATTCTTATTTTTTGTGACAGCTTATAACATATGAAAAATATGATTATCATCGAACTAATGTCCAGATATTTTCTGATATTTCTTCTTATTACAATACTGTCTTCATTATTTTAGTTTTTTTTCATATTTTGTTACAGATTGCATACTAGTAATAATGCCACTCTAAAAAAAGAAATATTAATCTTACAAACTTGTGTTCATAGATTCAGCATATGATAACAGACAGTATTGTTGAGTGTATTCGCGATATTGCAGAATATCGCATAATATCGCGCAGATATTAAGAAATCTTTGAACAAGGACAGCATTAAATAATCTCCTGAAAAACGGAATATTATTATTTACTTAAAATTCAACAGACGATAAAAAATAGTTTGGCTTAAAATTACAAAGGATAGAGACAAATATTTTTATGGTCTCCACTATCCATGATAAAAAAATTATAAATCTTCATCAAGAATCTTACCATCATATATATAATGGAGCTTGGCAATTATGATGTAGTCTGAAAATCGCCATTTAAAACGAGGTATGCAATAATTTTGGCGAATTATTGTCATCTTATGTATAATGGCAATTGGCAACCTTGTCATAAATAGAAAATCTCCAAAAACAACAACCGCGGAACGAATTTTTTTTTTAAAAAAAAAACCTTGATTTTAATAATTGTACCTACAACAGCAATCTATATTTATATCCATAGTCTTTGCCCATTTATATAAAGTTTGGAAGAAATTTTTAAGAATAGGTCTACAGATTTGTTTATACTAATACCATTAGTATAATAATGTAAAAGTATCCCATCTCGATTTTCTACTGGTATGTTGTGGAAGGTTCTACATATTTAATGATTTATCATTCATTCTACATATTTAATGATTTATCATTCATTCTACATATTTAATGGTTTATCATTCATTCTACATATTTAATGATTTATCATTCATTCTACATATTTAATGATTTATCATTCAATATAAAATTGAACTCTGCGCATGAAAAAAAAAAGAATTATATCTAAATTATAACCACAATATTATAAAAATACTTTGAAAACCTATTACATAATGAAAGAAGTTTACTTCCAAGTTTTTTCAAAGGGAAAAACATATTTACTTTGGTGTGGTGGAAGCATTTTTGGGTCTATCCAGAATGCTAGTTGACTAGCCAACTCAACTAGACAGAAAGTTGAAACAAGTGAAACGAACTCTGTTTATCCTTATAAATGACTGAGAAAACTTTAAAGATTCATAAATCAACTATTTCAACAAGTCTACTTGAAGATGAAGGCAGAAGAGAAGTTTGAACTAAATTATTTTACACGCATTTTATCGAAACGACCGTAATCACTGTGAAGTGCAAATTGAGAGAAGTTTCTACTCAGCCTTTGAAAATGTCTCCAAAACTTTTGAAATTACTGTTGCAAAAGATTAAAGATGTTTATTTCAACGGTATTCTAAAGCAAAGTGAAAATGATTCCTTCTAGAATATCAAATATAAAATCCTGTGACATTTTACTTATTGTACGAGAATCTTTCAAAGTATATCTTGGCAAAAAAAATCTTCTTAATGTATTGAATCAACAAAGTCTAAATTAACAAAATAATTTATCAGCCAGAAAGTTGTCAAATTAATTACCAAACAATTTAACAACCGGAAAATTATCAAAACTAAAATAAACTAAAAATGGCGTTGTTTAGATAATATTATTATGCTTAAATATTAGATGATATTATTCTGAAATTAATATTATAATTAAGTAGTCTGCAATGGAATTTTAAAGAAACAAGTGTAGTAATTTCTTTTAATATTAATAAGAGTAAGTTCATCACTTCAATTTTTATTGATACGTTTTTGTAATAAACGAAATTTTACTATGCAATATAAAGTCAATTTAAGTTAAAACTATACATCAAATTAATTTTGCAAAGTTTAATTTTTTTTTTACTTTTAAATGTTTAACAACTTCTAAAAATCCTTAATTTATTATACACAATATTCATAGCTAATAATACAATAATCCCTTTATATTATGTAATCAATTCAATTTTTAGCCTCTGTGGGCCAATGTAACTTTCAAGTCACATTTTAATTTACCGACATTTTATAAAATAATTATAGCTCTTTTCATGAGATGGCACATAAATAGTAACTCTATGAGGTTGCAAACACAACCAAAACTATTATTAATGACAATTGCTAGACTTATCAACCGGAAATAGCAAAATAATAACTGTGCAAACTGTTGGCAGTAAAACCACGCGAAACCATTTAATCCATTTAAATTAATTGGGGTTTTTTTCAGTGATTACCAAACTAAGTTTATGGATGCACGTGCATTTATTCCTTACAACAAAAGCAAATTGTTTTATAGACTTTCAAATATGAGCTATGATGCATACAAGTCACATCATTTGAAAGTCGCATAATGATTATAATGTAATAAAATTGGTTAAAAAACATTTTTTTTCATTTACATATATAGATTTATAATTTCTGTGTTTTTGTTCCCACAAGTGTTTTTGGAGTTCAAAAAAATTCGGCCGATAGAGGGTTAAATGAATTTAAAACAATTCTTATAAATTCCCACAAAAGTTCTAAATGCTACTTTGGCAACAAAGTAAGAAAATGGTGATACAATATAAAATATATGCAGCAACAAAGCTTGAATATTAAAGATGCTTGCACACTGTAATTAATGAGACCCAAAGGACACAAGTTTACACGGGACCCGTAGAATTAATAGGTCGAGCCATTAAAGTTTCTCTACTTTTTCCTTCTATCGTAAGTTACCTTCTCCGGAGGTGATTAATTTTCGGTAAACCAGTTCATTACCCTAACCATTTTCACGAGTCCAAGACCTGTCTGCCCTTTCGTTTCCAGACATTTTCGGTGCTCCACTCATTAATCATAATATTTCTTGTGAATTCATGGATATAGCAGTATCTATGCTTTAATCCCTGTAACTTATCTGCAATTAGAAGAGGCCTAATCTAGAGGTCCAGCGGGAGATATATTCAATAAAGATGTACAATAATAATGATATATTAAATCGTTGGGAGAAATGTAACATTTTTACTAAGTCTTTTGTGTGATTATTGGCGAGTTTTTTGGTGAATTTATTCTGGTATGTTGTGAATAGTATTCGAAAATCAAAATTGTATTTAATACGCTCTTTTCTCATCTTATTGAATCCAAAACTTGAATAGTTCTGTGACAAAATTGGACATATAACTACCTTTGTAATAAAACCACACACCAATTAGACGTATTAAATTCTTGCATTTTTGAAAAATCAAGTTTATCTGTTTCTGAAAATACAAGCCGTCACTTTCTCGTTCGATTTGATTTAAAATGGGATTCTAGTATATACTGTAGATGTTAACTATATTTACCGAATTATGTTCACTAAGCTCTCTTCATTTTATTATTATTTTATTAATTTCAATTCGATCATCAGGACAGACGTATTTTCCATGAATGGAATTTTATCAACATTCGATAAAAATCTATAAATTTGTTGCTTAGACCAGATCATATAATAAATTTTATCCGTCTAGCTCAAAATGTTTTGAGATAGCTTTGTCACAGACAGACAAGTGGATAGATACAAACATTTTCCAAAAATGTGTTTTCCATTCCAGGAAGATATAAAACATGAAATTTCTACAAAATATTGAGTTTTTCTAACTAAACGTTATCTTACTATGAGATTGCAAAACTCGTATTATTTCATTTGTCTTTCCTTTTCCGTGGAATATGGTCTACCTAAACATCACATATCTTTTGCAAGCTTCAAAAGTTATTGGGTGAAAAACATTATTCTGTATATATATATATATATATATATATATATATATATATATATATATATTCCAGTTTGCTGCTTTAACTAATTTTAAAGAAGTATAATAGTTAATAATGGATAAACCACAGATTCATGAATGTACGAGCTTTCTGGAAACAATTGAATCTAATTTGAAGTGCGGAAAACAGCATTTCAATTTCAGAGCACTGATCAGTGCTAAACGATGGAAAGTGAAAAAGATTTCTTAAAAACCAATTTACAAAATAGAATTAAGAGTGAAATGGAGGAATGAATTTTTCAGTTATTTATTTTATCAAGGGGCGGAAAAGTAAAATTTTTAATAAACATAAAAAAAAACTGAACCGTTATGAATAAAACTTGGATGAAAAGGAATGTTAAGAAAATAATAGAAAAATATAGTTGTTACTAACTCTTAGCCTCTCTCCTATAATACATGCATATCATTAACAAATTTGACATGCAAAGATAAAACTTCACCTAATTAATATTACAAGATCAATTATTTCTTCCTAAAAACGAATAATTAATCTTCATAAAAAACAATTATTTACATTTGCTTTCAAATATGATTTTTATGTTTATTATTTATGTTTATATGCAACATTTGTTTTGAAATTATTTAAACACCCACCACTAAGGAAAAGACAAAAAAAATGATAAAATTCCGGGCAGATTGCTACTGCTATGAGAAATAATACTGCTTCCTGATGCAGTTAATTTTTCTGCTAGGAAAAAAGAGATTTAACGGATAACTGTAAAAGATGCTGTATAGATAATGGGTGATTGATTACTGGGCATGGTGACAAAATTGGTGACTGTTAGATAGTAAAACTTAAGGATATATAATATTCTAGAATCTTGGCGATAGCTTCATTAGGACTCAAATATTTGTTTGCTTCAAAAATCGAAAATTTGCCCGAAATCTTTTGCTGCAAAACATTTATACACTTTCGAGAACTATAAATCAGTTATATGAATGACCCGTTTTAAAACAACACTAGAGCTATTTTGTGCAAAATCTCAACATTTTGAGCCGTGTTTAGATGACGAGGATGGCACATCAGCTGGCTCTTCCTCACTAAACTTCCACATTACATGAATGGGAAGGCATTTGGTCTCTACAGATTTAACGTGCAAAAGACACACTTACTCAACAGTTTTCTGTTTAAATAAGATCTCGAACTTAAAACCATCCCTTTCCAAAGCCGAGACCTTATCACTTGGTCTCATGTAAGCTATGAAAAAGGGTTCAAAGGAATTAGTCTGCCAATAAGCAAATTGAACTAAGACGCGTGCTTAAAAGTAATTTCCACCAAATAGTTTTTGAGCAATTAGTACAGATGAAATTGCTTCGTACCGTTTTCCTAATTGTATGTCATTATTGTACGTCATTGGCTGTATGCTTTTGTTTTATGTGCTTTCGTTCAGAATAGAACGACAGGACTTAATGATTCTATTGATAATTTTCAACATACACTCATGGAAATTATTTTTTTCTGAAATCAATTCAAACTATATTATTTCAGGAAGTCAAACTACAACCTTTCTTTTTTTCAACAACCTGAAATTCCATTGTTTTATATTTTATTGATGGATTCGTATTTTATCTCTCTTGCATATTTTAATTTAGTTTTTCAATAAAAAAAGCAATAGTTAGTACTAGAAAAATCTCAACATTTTATCTCTTCGACTCAGAGCGTGCTCCTGATATTATTAAATTAACTTTTGCTAAGAAAGACAAAGCAATAACTTCTAACTATGAATTTCCTCACGCCAGACGCTTTAATGGGGTTTTCTTAAAGTTTCTTAAAGTAAACATTTAATTCAATCCCGAGTACTCCGAACTGAATAAAAATCTAAGGACCAGTTAAAATTCCATTGTATGTAACTAAACCAAGCAGACTTTGCAACTCATTAAAAGACGACGCTTAAAGTTAAACAATGATTTTTCTCCCCCAATGATATTTGAAGGACATTGTTCCCCTCAATTTTTAATAGTTGTCATTTTACCTAATCATATGTTCTTGCTGGAGAGTTGTTGCAAAACAACACTTTTTGGAGAGGGACCTTTTTTAATTTTGAACCGCAGTCAGATGACGAGGATGAAACATGAGTCGGCACCCCACTCAACACACCAGACCAATGGAAAAGGACGTGTGGCACTGACGGATTTAACGTGCACCAGAACGCTTTCCACGGCTGTTCTTGGTGGAATCGAGCGCCGAACCTAAAACCCTACGGTTCACAAGCCGAGACCTTACCCCCAGATCATCACGATCCCCCTATTGACGAAGAAAAGGATTACAAGAAATATGAATGAATGGAGACAACCAGAAAATTCCATTTGATATTCCGAGTAACCGGGGTTATGGGAAAGTAATAAGAAGTATTATGGAATGACAATGTTAAATTGGAAAAAAAATTGTAATCGATAGAATTAATATAGTTAGTTATATTTTAAACGATATAAAGAAGAAATTATATACAATGTTTAGAACATTTGCTAAAAATTCAAATTCCCTCCTTTTTTGTAGAATGGAAAGTTTATACTAAGCTATATCTATTAAAAGTTACGTTTCCAAAAGCAAGAAGCCTTTAACAGAAGTAAATCTTGAAAATTTCCAATTTTGATTTTTCGCACAACCGTGAATGACAATGCTGGGAAAATAATTTTAACATATCCCTTACATATGTTGATCAAAATACCTAAACCTGATGTTGACGCTAATTTGGACTAATTTTTTCACTGTACGTTTGATTTATAATTAAAATAAAGAAATATTCGATGGATATTTTAAGCGTAGAAATTCATTAAAATCTTAAGACGTGGTTTAGTGTTTCTGAAATCAAATGTTTAATATTATAAGTCATCCAATCCAATATGTTTTAAAAGAATTAGAATTCTAAAGCAATTAAATTCTAAAATTCTAATGCGTTTCCGTTAACATTTTTTGCTATGTTAATATTTTGCACTTAAAATTTTCATGTTTTTACAAGATTGAATATACTTACTGTTTTAATATTTTAGAAACAGAAAATATTTAATTTTTAAATCTTTATAAAAATTTTAATTTCTTTTAGATTCTAAATACGTAGCTTATTGGAGCCAACAAGTCAGAAGAATACTCTGCCCCATGATTTTGTAGCGCCATCAAGTTGCCAAATGATATAATCCTGCAGTGCGTTCCTATGAGTGTAGAAAATAAACCATGACTGATACATTCTAAGATTTTGTGTTTGATTTATATGTGATTTGTTAACTAAAAAATCATATAACATGAGAAAATTCACAACTATTTAATTTTCAATATCTATATACTTTATAGATTTGTTGTTGTTGTTACTAACGGCACTTGCCATGGTTAAACGCTCTGACGGCTGTCAGCGAATTTAAGCCGAATGAGCGCTTCTTGTTTTAGAAGTAGCTCCACCTAGAGCCAAGAATACTATTTAGCTACATGCTGATCACATTCGCTTGCAAAGACCCTTTTTCGGGGAGGGGCACATTTATATACTTCACAAATAGTACACAGAAGAACAACCATGCCCTTACCGGGACTCCCAGATCACTAGAAAGACGCTACGTCTGTGTCAGGACGCCAGCATTTTTAAAATTATATATATATATATATATATATTATATATATATATATATATATATATATATATATATATATATACTTCTCACATTTTGTACTCCATAGTATTACGAGAAGCTTTCTTTTTCTGAAGTAAGCATTTTCATTTAAATAAATGAATAAAATCTCTAAATCCTAGATTTTGTTGACTGTAATGTTCTCAGTTTACTTATTTCGTTTAAGTACAAAAGAAGGGGACATACAAATGAGTTCAAAAGACAATTTCGATTTGCTTCGGGTGTTTATAATTCCGATAAAGATGATGAAAAGAATCTAAACTAACCAGATAAAATAGATTGGATATTTTTCTTTCAGAGTATTTTAATTTAATATCAGACAAGTTGGTACAAGGCCAAGTATTTCTTGACAAAATCCATTCCATTTCGTTTAACTTTCTCGTCTCGAGTTGAATGATGGAATCACGAATGTGAGACGAAACTCTTCACACGCAGGTCTAATACATTTATCGCTCATTCCAATAAGCTTAAAGTAAATGAATGCTGCAACTTCCGTTTCGTGTTCTCAGAAATTGAAGTGAAATTTCATTTTCGGACAATTTTAAGACTCCTCTTCTTGCACGAAAGGGAATAGAGGAAAACGATGAAGCACAGTTAATTTGAGGCAAAAATAATTAATTATCTGTGGTACAAACGAAGGCTTCTTAAAAAATTAGATTTATCGCTTCAAATTTCTTAGTTTGGTAATATTTAGTACTCATTTAGTCAGCATTTTCTTAATTATTATTTTATTAAGGAAAACATAGAAAAAAGATAGATTGAAAATTTACAGTACACGACACAATATACCCACAACTACTAAAATAATAAAAAAGTAATCGTATATAACTTTACTTAAACAATTTTTAAATATTTATGAAAAATTAGAAAAATATATAAGTACAAACCTGATAAAATTAAAACCTAATTTTGAGTTTTAAAATGATATATAAATATTATTATGTGATAATATATTCTGAAATAATTAAGGAAAAAAATTCTTATTATTTGTCATGGATTTTTGTTTAAAAATTTAATTAGAATTAAAAAGCACCTTTATTAATGAGAACTTATTGTATCCCAAATTTAATACCCTAAAACATAAAATTTTGGTGTATAAAAGATTGAACAACATTTTTTATTATGCAAATTTGGAACAAATTTGATCAGCATTTTATACTTGAAAATAAATTGTTGATAAAAATGAAAGTTACAGAAAACACTATAATTTTGTCAATATATTGATCAAGAAAGGAGATTAAAATTTTTTAGAACAATCATTTCCTGTTGGAAAAGCGAAATAAAAGATAAAAGTAAAAAAGAGTAATATAAATTCTCTTTATTGAGCTAATTGTTGTTCCTATTTCGATTGAGAGATTAGTTGCATGCTTTTATTATGAATATCTACTAATTCTTTACTTTAAATAACCTTCAGCTGTGTCTTTAAACCAAATAAAGAGGATCCAAAAATAAATAATCATAAACTAAAAATGAATATCTTTAAATTTCGTAAAATAAATCACCATTTTTCAACTTCTAATATGTCGAATTTCTTTATTTATATACTCACCAGGTGATTTTCCTAAATATATGTGAAAAACGCAACAGATTTCGTAAAATGCGCCGAAATTAAAAATGTTAGTCAAGGAAAATAATTTGTTTATGCTTTATAAAAATAGATGGGTTTCAAATCCACTTATCAAATACAAAAATAAAATGAAAGCTCAATCAACATTAAAGAAAAAAAAGCTAATGAGCACTGACAATTCGACAGAACAAAACGGTACAATTAGCAAAAGAAATAAGGATTCAATTAGTAACTTAATTAAACCTTAATGAGAGAAAAGGAAAACAAACCAGATGCCGAATGCGAGAAGGAGGAACAAAAAGTCCCAGATAACGAGTATCAAAGTTGAGATATGAAAATTTCAACTCTATCTTTTGCTACGTTCAAGGAAATAATATGTTGTTTTTCGTCTTTCTAATTTATTTGTGAATTAAGCAAGTAACTGCAATGGAGCAGAATTTGTATTTCGAAGAATTTTTCGGTGTACAACTTTATATTATACCGTTTTGGCATAAGGATTCACATTTTTACAATTCATATCTTCGTTTTTAGGATGTTTTTTTTAATTCATTTTCGTAACTCGTTGGATTTTCTATATAGAAACGAAAGAAAATATTAAAAATAAAAACATTTACTATTACTATTATTATTTTAGCAATTGTTTTAAGTGTTCAGTCCCTAGTTGATTAGATGGTACTTTCCAATTTTATTGTTAAATGAATGTTAAATGTCTAAAAATGAAAAAAAAGATAACATCAATTGCAAGTTTTTAGTTACATTTTGATTTAATTAACTTCAATTTTGGAAAACTTCTTTTTAAAGTAATAAATAGCATGAAAAAGTAATCTCAAACATAAAAAAATATGAATTTTATAATATTTTTTCTATTGTTTTGTCCTAGACAATCTGAGAAAAAAAATAACACATTCCACAGATCTGAAATCAAAATTAATAATTGTGAAAACGATCAGTGGAAATGAAATAAAAAGGACAAAATGGGCATTAAGCCAATCATTGCTTTTTTTCTAATGCTTGTTACTTTTTTAAAATTTCCGTTCGCACTTTTTGAATGAAAGGAAGAGTTAAAACTAAACAGATTCAGCCACTAATTTCGAAATAAATATTTATTTGAAACAAAAAGTGATTCTTATCTTTTAAAAACAATCTTAACTTCATCATCCTAGTAATTAAGTTTGAGCATTTAAGCATATATTTTGCAAAATATTCTTTATCATTCAGTAGGGTTAGCAAGTCTTTTAACTCAGTAGTTAAAATGTTACTTAGATTTTCATTCCGGAATTATATTTTGCATCTTTCATTCATTGTAACTACGATTTCATTTGATAAGAAGGGAAAAAATGGTTATTTCAGCATTTTAATCTATTCAACTCAACATCTGGTTCAAGAATAATTTGATTAACGTTTGCCGAGAGGTACAGCGCCATAAATTCTAATTTAAAAATTAAAAAAATCTCAAGGCGGTAGAGATAAGGAAGGTGAAGAGGCATTTCTTCAGTCTACTTTTAGATGGTAAACACTTGATTCTAATACCGATGCTAAATAATCCAGATTAATAATCCTCACGCAATAGCGAAATTTTTGTTTACGCAACAGCTCAACCAAACAACTCATTAAAAGCCAGCGCAGAGAATCCGCACGGAAGAGCATTCCTTCTTCTCCAATTTATTTCAAAGGTGCTGCCAGATTCATTTTTTAAAAAACTGACTTTTGATTTATCCAATTAGAAAGACGCTTTGAAAAAAGTGATGTTAGTTAAGGAATGCGAAGGATGTGACTGCGCGGAAAATGGAAAATTCCATTTATATACCGAATAGTTGAGATCATGGGAAATTAATGAGAGTGAAGATCTGTGCGCGAAAGGATTTTAATGGTGGGGACCAATTTGGAATAATCCATTTTAGAAGATGCCTTCCCAAGAATAAAATGGAAAAAATTGTAATCAGTGTAATAATTCACTAACGATTTTTTTGTGAAATTGCTATTTTTGTTGAAAGAAATTTAGAATGGATTGCTTTGTAAAGTGGAATAATATATATTACTAAAAATTAAATATTCTCCATCATATATAAAGAAATTGTTTACATAATTATTTATAAAATAAATCCCTATAGAAAATTTTGAATGGCTGATTAACCTATTAACTGAGTAAGACAAAATATTTCGTCTTACACGAATTATTACTGTAGTGGATATGACGATATTTTCCGTCATGGAATTAGGCCTTAATATCTTGAACATTCCATTGTCCCCATTGTGAAACGATTTGAACAAAACTATTTCCCAGTTAAGATGTTTAAGTCATGTTTTAAAAGGTCAATGCAGGGCAGATGATCTCAATATTTAAATTAGAAGCAACGTTCAAAAAATAGCATAAGATTTCTTACTTTGGGTTAATAATAAAAAAAACTATAACTGTTTCTTAAATTATTCTTGTTTTGTAATGAGGTTATGCATGTTAGATTTTTTTTACAAAATCTATCGTTTACGGAGATTTTTTTTTGACTATGAATTTCCTCAAAGCAGCTGGTTTAACGAGCTTTTCCTTAAATTACTTTTCAAAGGTAAACACTTAATTCTGAATACATCGATTACTCCAACTGAATATGCATTTAGAGTTCAGTAAAATTTTTTATGCATAAACCGAACATATTTAGTTACTCATTAAAAGTCAACTCTTAGAATTTGTATTGAAAAGAATTTCTTCCTTACAGAAGGCGCTGCCAATTCCAGGTTTTTTATTTTATTTTATTGTTTTATTTTTTTTAAATTCTAAACGAAAAAATAATAATTTAAGAACTGTAAATGGATGCAAACCAAGGTAAATTCCTTTTAATGCTCTGGATACCTAAGAATATGGAATATTAATGAGATATGCATGTAAATAAAGTTTAATAGTTAAAGTTAAAGTTAATGCCAACAGAAATTCTGGGGAAGGATTATATAGTTGGAGGGTTTCAGGTAGTGTGATGTAAAATTATATTTCTTCATTTGGAAGATTTTTAATTGAGTATAATTTCCGAAAATTGATTTATTTAAAGAATGGAAATTTTAGAATGTGCTGCATATATTAAAAAGAGCAATATGTAGTACTTCCCTGAAGTAAATCTTAATTTTCAATTTTTAAACAAATAATCAGCATTTATTGATAATTATGAAAAGATGCTGACCAAATTTTAAAAGGATTCATTCCATATTTCAAAAGAAATTAAAAAAAAATATTCAAAACAAATGATACATTCTACAAATAAAGTTAAATACATACTTATAATCTCCTATAATACGATTTTCATGCAAAAGCATATCTGAAATGTCGAAATTCAAGAAAATTTAACGATAGAACCTTTAACGAGTATATTCTCAACTCGCATATTAACCTATTTTTCTTTAAAAGTGAACAACATTCGTTTTGTGCTTTAATACCCATTGCTCAATGAAGAACTATACTCATCATGATAATTAGTTGATTTGTTATTTTAACGTTGGATTTTAAAGTCAGGCTAGTGATATTTTGGAATAGACCTCTACAGTTTGAACCATGGTTGGATGACGACGACGACATTAATGCTGGCATATTCCCACCGAACTTCAACACCTTATTAGCTGTTGATACTCACCATACAGTTCAAATTATCCACAGAATGTTTAAACATATGTAAAATCTGTACAAAATTGAAACATTCAAAACGACCATGGTTCATAACAAACATTAATTGGACCATAACTATCTTTCTAATGCTGTATATATAGAATTAAATTGTATATTATATCAATCCTTTAGGAATTCAATCGAAGTGCAATCTTTTAAAGGAATGCGAGTAAAATAAGGCAGACGTAAAATTGATTTTTAAATTAAACTTCTTCGTTTAGATGATTTTAACTACAAGGAAATAAGTGAAGAGAATTTGATTTAAAGAACAAAATGTGTTCAATAGAATCTTTCATTTAGACACTTCTGTCCAATGGGTACAAGAATCGAATATTTCTTGACTAAAGCCATTATGTTTTGTTTAATTTTCCTGTCTCCAGAGGAATGATAGATTCCTTATTGGGGACGAAACTCTTCATGCTTGAGTCTAACACGTTTATTGCTCACTGCAATGGGCTTAAAGTAATTGAATGGGGAAATTTGCATATCGAGATCGCAGAAATTGAAGTGAAATGGCATTTTTGGCAATTTCAAAGCTTTTCTGGTCAATGGGGGGGATGAATAAGAATTCGGAAACTTTAGTTGATGTTTTCAGGAGAATGTAATTAATCCTTATATAACTGATTGTTTCCTATAAAACATTCATAATTCAAAGACTAAAACATTTATTGCAAATAAGTATAAAATATTTTTATGCCATTAGAGAAATTATGTCCTTGAATTGAGAAAAAACTTCATTATATCATCATCAACTTGCACACACACACACACACACACACACACACACACACACACACACACACTGAAGTTTCGAAACATAATTTATTATCTACAATACCAATTGTTTACAAATCTAAATAATTTTTTAAGAAAGTCTAGGGCGTTCTCTGACTTTGCACCAAATTTAGGAGCTCCAATGCAAGCTATTTGTTATGTAGAAGATCTAAAGCCTTATATATCGGATTAGGCATATTAAATAACAATTTGTACACATAATTTCGATAACAGGCGAACATGACAACTTCAAATGTAAAACGCAAGATGAATCAAACATATTTAAAAATAGCAACAGATTCTGAACGATTCATTATTTAAAATATAGACTGGTTATAAATTATAGGTTACAAAATAAAAGCAAATTTGTACACTCAGCAACTTTTACCCAAATTTATTTGCTAATTTGATTAAAATTTTCCAAAGACTTGATTGGGGAATATAAATCTTGAACTAAGTTTGGAAACTTACGCTTATTTGTTTGTTCTGTTGAGAATTTTAAAAGCTTTTAAATAAAGCATATAGGATTATGGATGTAAAAGGAACATTTTGTAATGACTATCTAAGCAATAAATAATATCAACTAAACAAGAATTCAGTTTAACCTAAACGCTCATTCAAAAAGAAAGAAAATAGTATGAAAACTACAGAAAGTAGCTGCTATAGATGCAATTTTCACATAAAATATTTTTTCACAACAAAAAAGAAATGTCATTTTAGTTAAAATAATCTAAAGCGTTTCTTCTATAATAATCTAAATCATAAAAAATAAATCTAATAATCGAAATTTTTATTTCAATCTTCTTCGAAACTCCTCACATGATAAATTTGTGCTTTGTAGTATTGATTATGCTTTTGAATGGCTTAGAACCAAAGTTTGACATAGAGTGACAATTTTAATTATAAGATCACTTGGCAGATTTCATTTTATGAAATTGCATCGTTCTTGATAATTTAATCAACTTTCACCTGATTCATATTCATTAGAAGAAACAATTGGTTGTTCAGTAACTTCTACTAATGGTATGATTTAAAATTTGGTATCGATCTATAGTTTAAAGGCTAAATTTGTGCAATAAAAACAGGTGACATCTTTAGATATTCCAATTGTTGTGTTTACATATTGTTAAAAAGCTAGAAAGTTTTGCTATTTTTAAGCTATTGTTTTTCAAATTCATTCAACTCTAAAATATATAGTTTCGCCAAAATCTCGTATTTAAATACTGTAGAAAATTCAATGCTGTTCCTATAAAAAAGCAATTATTCTAATCGCTTTTAAAAAGTTCAGGAATGTAATATATTCATTCCAGAATATTTTTGAAGAATAATTTGATTAATTTACAACACGATATGCACCGCAAAATGTTTTAGTTTGAAGAAGCGAAGTTTCTCAAGACGGATGCACTAATAGAGTGTTTCATTTTTTATAATTTATCTTCTGATGGTAAATATTCGATTCTTCAGACGATGCCGAGCAGTCCAGATTAAAAGTGCTCTCCAGATGATTTTTATTTGTATAAAACCCAGAACCAAGCAACTCATTAAATACCAGCTCGTAGAATAAACACAGAAAAGAGTTTTTTTATTCCCAATTTTATTTCGAAGACGATTCCGTGTGCATTTTTTCACTTAGCATTATTCAATTAGATTCTTCTTGAAGGAGAGATGTTAGCTGAGGAATGCAAGTGGAGTAAATATGCGAATGAAATTGTAAAAATGGTAAGTTCCATTTATGAGATCAATAATCAAAATCATGAGAAATTAATGAAGATGAATATATGTGCAGGACTGGATTTTAATGTAGAGGATTAACCTAAATTGATGTTGGATTCAGACAGTTGTCTTTTCGATATTTGAAAGAAAAAGTTTTTAACTATTTGGAGAATCCTGGATTGAATTTATTTGATATTCGATGTCTTAGGCATGCATCACATTCGTCAAGAATGGTGATTATACTTGATTTTGGATCAATCGACTTGACAACTTTATGTCAATGTTTTTGCCAAATGGTTTGACATTAAAAACATGTCATTTAATAGTCTTACTTATGCACATTTTATTGGGTGTATTAAAGTTTATAATAGAGAGAGTCCCATATTAAACCAGCTATATCGAAAATTCAAATATCTCGTTTATCTACGATTTGAATTTAGTGATATTGTGACGTCATCATTACATTTGTCTTTTAAACTACATATATATTAAATCTAATGCTTAGTTCATAACGTTGAGAATTGGAATAAATTGATTAAAATATAAAAACAGTTTGAATTTCCGGAAAACAATGTAATATATTATTAGAAACAAGCAATATACATTTTTTAAAAGCTACCAAAATTGTGCAAACATTTGACCCATCATTAAATTATAAAATTTATAAACACACTTTTTTAATTTTAAAGCTCTGTAAAATTTAGGTTTGTCCAGTATATTTCAGGGAGTCATTGCGAGAAAACGCCAAAATTCAAGTACATTTTTAATTAAAATAGTGGCCTAAATTGTACATTCTTAATTTTCAAAGTTATATACGTCAAATTTTGTAGTTTTATGTAAAACAGTGTGGCTGTAGATGACAATATAAGTGCAAATACATATTTTCATTTCCATTATTAGCAGAGATAGATTATTTTTATTGAAAGAAAATTTTAGATTGGCCTACTATGGGTGATTAATAATTTAGAAATTATCTATTATAGTGCGATCTGTATACAGAAAAATCGAATTTGTATTTGAGGTATTTTTATTAAGAACGATTGGAATCAAAATCGGAATTACAATTCTGGTCACAAAACTATACGCCAAGTATCATTTATTTAGGCTATAGCTTGTTGGAAATTTTTTTGTGTTGATATGCTTGTGAAAATATAGAAGTGAATCTTTTGATAAACATACTTTAAAATTTGTTGCATATCTAATCTTTATAAGATAAATCTGTGTATCAAATGATATGAATCTAATTATCTCTATTCCTCAGATATTGTATTAACTAATAATAAAATAGGTGAACACACCAAATTTATCTGATTCAGTTTTGAATTTTTTTTTCGAAATAGACAAATTTGTTGTAAAGGCGATATACCGAATGCGATTCGTCTAGCTAACTCCAATCGTTCTAGAGTTATCGTATTCAAAAACCTATAGATATCTGGAAAGACGCATAATTCAAAACCAGGTTTTACAGAAGAATCGAAATCTGGAATGTAGAGAGTTGTTGAAATTATTCATTACCCATTTGCAGCCCGTCATGAATATACTGTGGTTGGAAGGGTGTTACACATTTCCAGCAAGAATATGCTCGTGTACTTTCAATATATTATAACGTACAACTTGTCAAACTTGCAAACATTTTATGGCCACAAATATAAATATAAAAGCGTAAAAACTTGAAAAAAGGCTACAAATAAATAGTTTTTACAAAAATTCTACTTTATTTAACCCATTCGCTGCCAAGCCTAAATTATGTGAGCTTATTCCCATTGCGACCCGCGAGTATACTTTTTATATATGTAATGATTATTTTTTATACGAGTTTGATTTTTATACATGTAAATGTTTATTTATGGCAAAATATGCGTATTTATTTTGAAATAATAAAAGTTGGATAAACAATAACACTCAAAACAGAAATGGCAATGGGGATAACCACATACAATTTAGGCTTAGCCGTGAATGGGTTAAATTTACTGTAATTTATACACAAAAAATAATCATTTTCTTTTGAAGGCACTTAATACAATTTTATTTCGTTGGTGTGATCAAATATAATTCGAAAACTACTTAATAATAACTATTTTTCAAACTTCACTCCTATTTTTGTATAAAATATACCAAGAATGAGTTTTGTTTAAATTATTTAACTTTTGAGTGCTTTTTACTTGGAATTTTACTTTCCATTTTTACCTATCCATTCTCTTTTTCCTTTCATTTAAAATTGATTATCGAATGAAACTTAGAAATACATGCAAAAATGATATTTATTGAAATTTTAGAGCTGGATAAAACTTATGAAATCTTACTATTTTAGGAAATATTTATTGGAAAAAAATAATTTCGTGATATGCAGTGAATATCCTCCTTTAGAAAAACTTAACAATTTCAAAACCCACTTTTGTTCCAATAGTACGAAATGATTCTCCAAACAACGACCTTCTTACCACACTTCTTACGGAATAAAACGTACCATCAAAAGTCGAGGATAAAAAAAAAGTGATTTCCTGAACGAAAGTAAATTGCAAGAGTGTATTGAGTGAACTTGTTAGAGCGTACAAGAGTTTGACACGTTTTTACTTCGAAAAAAAAAAAGCCTTGAAAGAAATTGACAGTATAAAAGAAAGAAAAGAAAGAAAGGAAGAAAAAACGACTATAGTGAACTGCGTCAATATTAAAAGCAAATGCCTCGACAGGATAATAGACAATTCTATTGAATTAAATCCTTAGCTCTTGTCAAAGAAAACATCCTCCTCTGTGATTGGCTGAAGAATGAAAGAACTGCTATTTCAACTTCATTGTTTCTACTAACTAAAAGCTTATCTGAAATTTATATGCTAGAACCTAAAAAAATTAAATTGAATGAACGTA
Organism: Argiope argentata; assembly: GCA_026289955.1. Classification (NCBI taxonomy): domain Eukaryota; kingdom Metazoa; phylum Arthropoda; class Arachnida; order Araneae; family Araneidae; genus Argiope; species Argiope argentata. The sequence continues at coordinate 565,264 of JAOUZG010015269.1, read as the reverse complement.
TAAGAGGATGCGAGTTGCTAACTAAAAATTTAAAGCTTCCAAAGGTAGCGTTTTTCGATTCTCGGACAGCTCAGTTTACTGGAAGAGAAAAATTTCTACTCTGCAGGCAGTTTTTCTCGATTTTTTTTCTCTCTGCTGAAAGAAAATCTCAAGGGTATTTTTTTATTAGAACATGGGCTATATCAATTTCTTCTCAGAAATTCTATTGTGGTAAATTTTGAACAGAATATAGAAAGATGAAATTCTTAAAAATATTTTTAAAAGACTTTCAAGATATTGTGAGCACAAAAATGGTTTCTTTGTAAATGTAAAGAATATCAAATTATAAATTGAATTTAACAATAATTATAATTGTTTAGTTTTAAAGATCAAACTTTCAAATTATAATTTTACACTGAAAATTTCACATTATTTTAAACTCTTTTGTACAATATTTTGCAACATTAATTTAAAATTTCTTGCGAAATTTACAGAGAAATAACTTCCCAATATTATTTCATTTTCATCACTGTACTAAACACTCTGACGTAATTTTTTTTCCATGAATGTCACAAAAAAATATAACTTAGAATAAAAATGTTATTGTTGTTTGTTAATGCAAGATAGATTATTTTGGTCAAGCTTCGTTAAAGATAATTAAATTTACATTTCTCTGAAGTAAGATTTTCTAAACGTTAAGATTCAGTGGATAATGTATAAGTAATAAAGGTACATAAGATCACTTATCGTTAAATTATGGATTCAAATCAGCTAATACATCTAATCCTTTTACTGCATAATGATTAAAAATGATTGGAACCCAATTTTAAAATATCTGTACAAAAGGGCTGATTTGGACGCTTGATGGAATTAATGTTTTACCTTATAACTTCAATTCTAGCTGAATGTGCTTCAAGAATTTATAATTGTATTTGAATTTAATTTTTTAAATATGTTAATTAATCAATAATCAGGAAAATGCAGATTCCAAGTATTTAGAATAGTTTTGTTCCATTATATAAATAAAAACAGTTTAAGAGAAGTTTTAGAATTGTTCTCAGAAATTTAAACATTGGGCAGAAGTGGATATTGTTACTTATGCTGGTCTTTCTACAGTCTACTTGACCATTTTACATATGGATAACAACATCTTTTAAAGCATACTAAGTTTTAATGCTACAAATAAAAGTACATCGATCTTTAATCTTGTTACAAATCATTAGCGAATTCGAATTTCGAATTAGGAACAAAATGACGCCTAAGTCACTATCTTGCATAAGAATAAAACGATCCTTCCATGTATGAAAACAAGAAAATATATTTCAAGGCGCTATATCAGAAAAGCAAGAAATATATGAAATCAACTTAAAAGGTTTTGAAAGTTAAACAATATTTTGTTTTCAAAACAGGAAAGTTTAACGAAATGTTAAAAAAAAATCGATAAATATTAAAACATCGCATGAAATAAAAGTCAGTAACCTCCTAGCAAATCACGGCTCGATAATTAAACACGATGGATACTTAAATTCCTTTGAACAACTTCAATTGTGCGTGTTATTCAATAAAACTATGGTTTGAGTAATATGCTCAACCGTCTGTATTTTGTTTTGTTTTCAACTTACTAGCTTAAGCGATTCGTTTAAGATATCATGCATCTTATTTACAATCTTATTTAAAAATATACATGCCGGGATATTCATAAATGAATTAGTTGCTCGCCTGTCTCCACTTTTCGGTAATTTTCCGTTAGCCAGGTGGCAGCGAAAAAACACCAAATAATGAATTCCACCAAATTTCTTGCACTGATTTTAAACCAAAAAAATCACCCAATTACGTAGAATTACGCCAAATTTATTTGGAGATATTTCGCTTCTGTCAAGCAAACGGAAAAGTACCCTCTTTTATATACTATTTTTTTAATCAAACACATTCTGGATAATTAAAATCACCAAACTCCAAGAAATTAAAAACACGGGAATACAAAATACATCAGTATCATAGATTCATTTTCCAGCAAAAATTGACTGACCTTTTCCAGTCCGATGTTGTCCGCATTCCACGCTATCACCGGTATCCCGAGATAGCCGGTGAGCTGCAGCAAGTACTGGGCCGAAGCTGCGTTGCTTCCGTACACTTCGGCGTTCGTCAGGTAGAGGATGGCCGTGACGTTTGCGGGCAGCATCTGATTGCACAGGGCGTTCAGCACCACGGTCGGACTCGGATCCAGAGGCAAGGGCACGATCAGAGGCTTCAAGTACCTCTTGTATTTGGCGAAGTTGAACTTGGCGTTCCGTCCTAAGAAATATAGAAGATTGTCAATGATGTAATGGTAAAATGAAAATCACTGTGTAAAGTTTCAAAACATTAAAATATCTAATATTCGATACCTATAGAGTGATAAGATTCCTTTCTCTTGACTATTAAAACAATATAATACTCCCTTTTCGTCTCCCATTGTAGTTGTCTTTGTCACCAGAACGTATCGCTTGCAGTTGGGAGATATGTGACAAAACATCGATTATGTTTAATTATATAAACGTCCAATTAAACAAATTTGCAATTGATCTTATAATTATGAACCCATGTCAGCTGGTGAGATCATTTGACAGAGGATGTGATGTTTACTCACCTTTGTTCCCTACGTGCATTCACTTTAGTTGGGTTTCGAACCCACATATACTGGTTTCGAAGATGGTATTTTGAAACAGGACCATCATTGCAGCCGTAAACTGAAGATAAGGAAAAATTTCATGGCAAGGGAACTTCCCCTCGATTTGTACTTTCGTTCTTTCTTTAGTCACAGAATATTCCCGAACCTGGAATATCTAGGATTCCCTTGTGGATTGAAAAGATATGCACAGAAAGACGTATTAAGAAAAAAAAATATCTATGGTACACAGAAAAAGTAACTGTAAACAATATAATGATGATGAAGGGGGCGGGGTACACTGGGGAGTATGAGTAGATGAATTCTATTGAAATTAATATATACTGAAGAAGAGCTTGATTGAGATTCGAGACGAAAATTTATTCAGAGCTTCGCTCTGGAGGGATCGATTCCCCGTTGTCTTATAGGAACAGCAAAAGATTTTGACCTTGTTTTAAAAAAAACGTTGATCTACCAAACTCTTTCTACCCCGATTTGTATCGATCGATATATTGGATTTTGTGTTTCGTGACAAAAGAAAAAATTCCTCTTGGCAAGCTAGAAAATAAAGATAGATTAATTTCCAACTAAATTACGAATAACCGAATTTACAGAAGTGCCGGAATAATAAACTTCTAAAACATTCTAAAAGTGTTAATTTTACACATGGTTGCTAATAATTCCTTAATAGTTTAAAGAAAATAAATAAAACAGAAAACTTTGTTTCACATGTATCTAATTTCTCAGTTTTAAAGCAAAGAAAAGAAGTAAGTCGATTAATTTTATTTCTTCTAAATATAGTATCATTAAACCAAAATATTATTTACATTTAAACTTAATTACCGACTCAATTGTTAAGTCTCAAAGGTACAGTAATGTTTTCACGTCAAAATGCTTATAAATGGTTGTTAGAAATTTATTTGCAGGTTACAAAAGAAAAACAATTAGTTACGTTCTATTTTTAGAGGTGCCATAAATTCAGAGGTGTCTTAATTTTTGTGATAAACAGGCTTAAGAAGTTGTCAAAACTTTGATTTTAACCTTTTAACTGTTGTTATTTTATTATTTAAACTCGCCGCCTTTGGCGACCAGTCGGTTCGCCAATATTAATGCCGACTAAAAGGTTAAATCAATTTTTTTATATAACTTGGTCTCATAATAATTTTTTCAGCAAAATATTTTTAAGCTTCAAATTTCGATAATCATGTACTTCACTTTTATGTAGGTCGTAAGGCTTCCTATCTTTGAACTTCACATCTCTCTCTGTTTTTCTATCAGTGCACGTAAAATTCAGTGGAAATGATAGAAGTGCACTTAATATAAAGAAATTTTTACTCAATCCAAGCACGCCTTTAAATAAAACTAAGAACTGAAAACAGAGTAGTCCGACATTGAAGTTTATGTTCAATACAGAAATTGAAACTCTGTAATTTTTATAATTTATAAGATCTCAAGGAATTATTCAGCAAAAATTTCACAGGTTAATTGAAACCTTCAGTTTTTAATTTTATTTTTAGATGTATATAAATGAACTGAATAATAACACACTTTTAGGTTTATAAACATATATAAAAAAATTATGGTTTAAATTACTTTGGTCTTATAGATTCATATTTGTAAAATATTCTTAATATTTCAACTTCTAAATAAATGAATAAACATTTCTATCATCTTCAAATCTGGCTGATTTATTCAGTACTGAATATTGCAAGTTTAGAACAATCTTCATTATCATAACCTACACCAATTATTCTAGAGTAACTCTGATTGGCTTCTTTGATATCTTGATAAAGTGATCTAAAATCGCCAGTTTTTATCGAATAGCTATATTGAAATGTTCATAGATCGATCAGCTTTGATGATTGATTTAGTTGATTGGAGTGCCAGTTTTTTATTTTTATTTTAAGGACTTATTATCTCAAGAATATTTTGTTAAATATGATTCACAGAGCCGATGATGTATGTAAAAATTTAATTCATTAGCATTTTTTCCCTCATTCTACTAATTATATGTTTCACTTAGACCAATTGTTAAGAGATTTATGTCTCTCTGAAAAAAATTAAGAAATTAGATATTGGGCTCTGATTACAGAAGATGCCTTGTAGATGTTAAGCTATATTTGCCTTAAATAAAACGATTTAATTGGATTAATAATTTATGTACAGTAAAATATCATAAAAACCTTTCATTGCATTCATTTTCCAAAATTATCATGTTTTATATTTGTTTCATTTTATGCAGACACGTGCCGAAAATGACATTTTTATAAGTTTAATTTGGAATGATAGTTGATTTATTTTTTATCGTGAGAGAATATGATATTGTTTTGGTAGAAAGTTTTGATGTCTCCGAAATATGCGGGTAAAAATAGTTTTATATGCTTTTATAAATTGTGCATTGTTAATTATTACGTATGCTTGTTTGAAAGAAGACGCGTTTTGAAATAGCTGACCTACTTTTACCAGTATAGCTTTAATATTACGTATGCTTCGATGAAAACAGTTGTGTTTTTATTTCGCATGATTCATTAAAATGCGAAGATAAATTACAACCACGAAGACGAATTCTTTGATTTGCACAAAATACCTTCTTCACATAAGTAAAAGTAATAATTCAAAACATGTCTTATTGTTTTAAAAATTGATAAAAAGAATGCAAAAATATTTTGCTACTAATTATCAATTGTTTTTTGTTCGTCGTTTCTTTGAAATGACGTCATTTTCAAAGTTCGTTTAAGATTTCTTGCTTTTAAATAATTAATCTCGCTCTCAGAAAATTATCGTTTGGTGCTTTTCTAAAAATTCTTTTTCAGTTTTAACTGTCGCACTTTTGTAATATATTTTTACTTTGTATTTTTTTTACTTTAATTCTTTAAATGAATTAATAATTTTGATATTGCAACCGATCAAGAAAAATTTACTCTTGCATTTATTGTTTAAAAAATATCACATTTCCTATTTAATTCATTTCATAATCACGTGAGGAAAATTGTATTTTTCTGTTTTAATTTTGGTAGTAATTAACTTTTTTTTAAAATCAGAACTTCTGAAAATGTGATGGCAACATTTTATTAAAAGCTGATTTATTTGAGATCCTCGAGAAGATAAAATTTTATTATTATTTTTTTTTTGGAAATAAATTGTTGAAAACAACGATTAAATTAAATGTTTAAAAATTCATTAAAAATAGAGTTTTAATTCGTAGGTCAAAACATTAGTATCATTGAAATGCTAATATTTTGCGCTTTAACTTGATGCAAAAATCAATTTTGTGCTGTAATATTTTCGGAAGTTATAGCGAAAAAGCGTTAAAATTTGGTTTATTTTTTAATTAATTAAAATTTTAATTAGAAATTCAAAAAAGGGCTCCGAGGTGCACATTCCCGGCACCCAAGGTATACATATACCAAATTTGGTAGCTGTAGGTTGAACGGTCTGGCCTGTACATCGCCAACACACACACACACACACACATTGTGCTTTATTATAAGTAAAGATTTCTATTTCCCTTTCAAAAATGTGATGTATATTACTGTATTAAAAATGTGATGTATATTAATTTGTAATGTAGGATATTTATATAGAATTAAAGTGTCTTGGAGGTATTTAAACTTCACTTGCAAGATCGGGGAGCGACAATTTCATGGCCACCTTAAGCATAGCAATAGCAGTTAAAGCAGTTAACATAGAAATAGCAGTAAAACGATGCATTACTTTTACTTATTACTCTAAACATAAAAAAAAAGATCAAAGTAATACTAGGGGTAAGTTACTAAATTTACTAAATTACATCGACAGAAAAATGCATTTTCCGATTGAAATGAAAATCATTTTGAAATCTTTTTAATTCCGAAGCAGTTTTAATAATTAAGAAAACTAGTGGATATTATAGCTTTTACGTAGAAATAAAACGAGTAACAACCTAAAGATTTTGAATTTGTTTCCCTTTTTATTTCCTCGAAAGATTTCAAATAATGCCTATATTTTGGAAATAAACAATAAAAAAGTTTATCATATTTTTACTGCGAATATTTTATCTGTAGAAAATAAAAGAAAGTGAACCAAATACAAAAATAAGTCAAAATGAGCTTTCCTAAACTTCTCACATAAAATTCCAGTTGTCATACAATGTAAATATTTCAAGTGAAAGATATGGTACTTAGGTATTAGAACGTCCACGTCAATTGTCGTCAACGGTTTAGAAACTCATTGGCGATGGATACAAATTGGATGATAAACCGTCGACGCCAACGAAATCAACAAAATGGTTGGCGACAGTTAAGGTTTGAGCAATTTTTTAAATAATGATTGATTTTTTTTTGCCATTATTGGTGGTTTAGCAACTATTTGGTGACGCTTGCAAATTTGGTGATAAAGATGGACTGTCAACTTTGATACGTATGGACTTTTGATACGTAAGTATCAAAGATATATAAACCACTCACTTATAACTCAGTAGTGAAGAATTTCACAAAACATTGAAAATTGTAATAAATTTATTCAAATCATGGTTTACTTACCTTTGGTTAACATATCCAGTGAATCGGTGATTTTCTTGTTGTAAGATCTCGAAACTGTGATCAGAGACGTGTGCGGTAAAATGGCTCCGAACCGTATCACTTCCATTTCATCGTCCTCCGGCTCGTTCGTCGTGACCGACGATTTCTTTCCCCAGACGCTGTTTCGCCCGTCAGCCGGACCGAAACGGACCAGTAGCAGCGGCACCAGTATCAACAAGCTCTTGAGTGGCCAAGCCATATCTGTCTGGAGTTAAGATTTTCTTCTACAATGACTGAAATGAAGTGTTGATGTATCAAACATGGCTCTAGAAGCCGTCGGTTTTCGATCCAGCCTCAGAAGTCTGTGAAAGAAAGAACCCAAATGTAAATGAAATAATACAAAACTAAGTTTGTAGTATGGCAATTTCGATAACACATTTTTTTCACTGAATAGTACAGTTTACTCTGCTAATAGTACAGTTTAGTTAGAAGAACCATTTGGTAACAAATAATATTGAAGTAGAAATGGAAAGAGTTTATCCAACATGCCTTGGAGGTAATTTCATGCAATGGTATTGTTAATTATTTTTTGAATTTTTCTTGAACATAATATTACGAACATTTTTTAGATATATTTATAGATATATATTTTTTATATTTTCATGGAAATATTTATTACATTTTGAAAAGTTCCGAGGATTCTTGAGAACAATAAATTTTACCTAAACTTTGAAGGAACTGAAAAGCAATTTTTCTGAAAGTTTTATATTCTTACATGTGACAATAAAATTCCTCTAATTTTAGTATAAGAATTGGCAATGGAACGAACTATACTTGTAATCACATGATAGCATATCCAATTTCATTGATTTAAATATTATAGGTAGGAGTTTGGACGCTTACGTGTATGTGATCGATAAACAGCCAATTTGTTAAAATTAGTTTAAATTCATATTTAATTATTTTTTCCAATTACATGCTCAACGTTTATACCAAATTTTATCTACCTAGATTTTTGAAATTATCGGGTGCACTTGCAATCGGACAGTCATACAGACAATTTTTCTATGAATGAATGTCAGTCACAATTTGACAAAAATTACCAAATATGATTGTACTCCCATATACTAAATTTCATTCATGTAAACCAAAGTTTTTGATTGATAAAAGGCAACAAACAGAAGAAAGACAAAAATCTGAATAAATGTGTTTTTAAAACGCGGAGATTTGAAACATGAATATTCGTCAATATCTCGAATTTGAATTTTTCGACAATTACTATGCTTTCTCTATATCCCCATTACGAAATAGCATAATGCATTGTTTTGTGCTTATTGCAATATTTTAATAAGCTGCTTATAGAATGAATACACGATTTGATGTAAAAATATAATAGCATACTTAACATTTGATGTAAAACTATTCCAACTTTTTTTTCACAGATACAAAAACGAAGCGGTAATCTAATTTCCCTTTCCTTCTATATATATATTTTACATTTTTTTTATTTAAAAACTATCTTTTTAAAAAAAAAAACATTCCTGTTTTTAGGTACTTTGGACAAAAGAAATTCACGCAATTGCATTGATTTTCGATGGCACGATAATACTTTAATGTCATTCAATATAAATCCTTCCGTACATATCTGAAAACATTTCAGTTTTGGGGCTAAAAGGCGTAGAACAGGAAAGAAATTATCCTTTCAACTCTCTCCATTCGTGATTCCCGGATTTCCGTCCTAAATAATGAAAAAGGGGGAAACTGCCTTTGCTGATGGATTACTCCTTACTCTATATGCAAAGAGGCAATCATCGAGTGTGTTTCGTATTAGGAATTCGTCCCGCACTTGTAAGAGAGTAATCTAAAAATTCGTGAAAGAGGTCATGCCTTATTTGAATGAAAAAAATTTAGTTTGGTTGGCTTTTCATGCAATAAAATTAAACGAAACCTTTTTGTTTTTTTTCTAAAATGAGTTAAAGCTTACTTTATTACATAGCTCTAAATTTGTGAAATTCAATATTCGCTGCAATTTAAAAGAAAGATGTATATGTTTTCGTATTTTTGCTACTGCTTTTCAAAGGGGCAGCTCATTATCATATCAGAACGTGATGCTGTTTTGGTAATGAAATTTGTGTCAACAAAAATCTGCGCGAGCATCTCAAGAAATAAGCTCTTAATAACCTGTTGCCATTGCCTTCACAATAGTTTCGATTTTTAAAAAAGCTAATGACTATAGCAAATAAAACCTAGAAAAATGTCATTTTGAGCATGCGATTACATGAAATGAAATAAATAGGAAAAAAAACGATAAATGTGAGACAAGGATTTTTGGACCGTTTTCAATACTAAAGTGACTCATTCAATAAAACAATTAAAATGAATAAAAATATAATTTGCACGAGCACGTGGTGCTTGGCCATTCAAGAAATTAGGCTTTGGCATGATACATTGAAATAAATATGCCTAGCAGATTTCTTTTTAACCTTTTTTTTTGGAATTTTGATCATTTTTATAGACGCTATAATGTATTTTCATTATAATTTAAAGAAATCATGAAATTACAATTGTCAGCAGTTTTTCTGATATCTATTCAAAATATTTACGAATCTTGGGCAGCTTTCAAATTATTATATGAATCCTAGTGTTTTTTTTGAAAACTCAATTTTATAAAATTTTCTTGATTTAATTACAATATAGAAATTTGGTCTGTTAATATTTAAAATATTAGAATTTATACCAATAATTTTTAGAGATTTCAATAACGACTATTTTGAAAATCTTCTCAAAATTCTTCTTCCAAATAGTAATATTACATAGAGAATCATGTTTACTCTATTATCTATTTATCTGAAGTTATCTTCTTTCGGATAAGTCTCTTTCCTTTCGATAAGTCACATCAGCATTCTTTCCGACGGATGAATTCAGCTGATAAAAGCAGAAATAGGATAGTGACCAAACTATCCGTTTTTATTTACGGGGAGTTCAGGACACACAGAAAAAAAATCATATCCTTATAAATCTATAAATCTTGTTTTCTTATACCATTCATATTTTTTTACGAAAATACATCGATGGGTACAAAGCGGAAAGCTTGAAATATGCAATATATTAGTTACGAAATGAAGCGTCGCTTTCTATTATAAGTACAACAAAAAAAAACAGCTGAGACTTAAGGAAAGAATAGAGTTAGCAGATATACACAATATAAGCAGACAGAGCTCCATTTAGCAGTTAAAGTGACTAGAGCAAGTAAAGAGATCACTCCATAGAAAAAAAATTCATTAGACAGATTTTTCCACTAGCATCTTGTGTATATATATAATTTCCGATAATACATGGAATGTCTTAAAAGAACTCTCCGATATCGATTCCTAATGGAAATAATTCCATAATTCTTTTTCTAATACCATCATTTTTATCGAAAAATCGTCAGATGATTGCCAAGATAGAGAATAATTGTCAGTAACCAATCAGTATTTGAAAACACATCTATAAATAGTTTTACCTTACTTTGAGACTAACTATAGATTTAAAAAAGAACTACGGAAACATTATTTATAACAGTGTTACTATCAATCCTGAAAGAAAATTCTCTTTTATGTATGTTTTATGTTATGTTTTCTGATTTTTTAATACAAGTATATGTTTTGAAGAGATATTTAAATACCATTTTGCACATTTAAAAAAAATTCTAATGAAAGAAGTTTCACAATAAATATATTGTATGAATTCAGTGATAATTTTTATAATTCTTTCATAAAATGAAAGAAATATATTGTATCCCCTATAGTGTTAATGATTTTTTTAAATAAAAAAGTGTTAATATAAAACTTAAGGGATTTTTTACATGAAAGAATGCTAAAATGCACTTGATGTATATTGATGAAGGAAATTCTAAATATGAAAATGTATCCTACACTAACTATTCACAAAAATGGTTGGGTGGGTACTTGGTATATATGCTATGTAGAGGTTAAGTAGGAAAATTGTTGCAAACTTAGGGCATTATAAAATATTCCGCAGCTAGAGACCAGCTGGCTTACCAGGATTTGTGGTTGCAAAAACTTTCTACCATAAATCACATAAATCGTTTCAAAATAATAAACAAATAAATATTTGAAAATTCATGCTTTTTAATGAAAAATACAGATAATGGGAAAACAAATTGAATTGTCAAATTTTATTCATTGGGTAATGAGCAGAGAAACAGGACGAACTATTAAAAATGATGAAAATGAAAAATTTTGCTCAAGTCATAAAACTTAAATGGCTTAAGTCATAAAACTTTGCATTTGCTCCAGCACAAATGCAAAGTAAAAAAAATCGAGAAGTACTAGCCAAAGTATAAGTTACATAATACAACTGAAGAGGTATGATCAAATTACAATAAAATATTCAAAATAGACATACAAAAGAATAAAAGTATGCATGCAATCATTTATAAGAAACAACAAAAAATAATGTAATATATTTACAATGGATACGAATATTTTTGTATGCCCCATTTGTTTATGTAATTACAGTTTCATTTATTGCTAAAGCCTCCTACCATAGAGAATTGTAATCAACAAATTCCAAGCCATCAAATATTATTGGAATTTCTAATATATTCTAAACAACGAACGTTTGAAAGAAGAAATTACCATCCGAATATTTAAAATTTCCGTTCCACTTAAATATCAGCTTTCGAAGAGCTTTGTTTAAGTTCCTCTCTTCAAAATTACCATTGTTTAAATTAGTTTTACCCAGCGAAGTGAACGATTAATGCCTAAGAGAATAACCACGGTTCTAAATATTCTTGATACTTTGTGGAGTACTGTTAATTTTTAGGAGAAGTTTTATCATTGTACCCTTTGAAATAATTATACTACTTAGTTTTACACTAACAATATATTTTAACAAAGCTTAGAAACGACAGAAATATATCTTTCGGTTGAATCTTCAGAGAATTCAGAGGGATCTCCGCTTAAATAGATGATTATGTCTTTAGTAGAACACAAGAATAACAACAAGCAAAACAACGTTGTTATCTATTTTGATCTGAGGAGTTAAGTGAAAAGTTTGATCTGAAGGATATAAGAAATTTTGCATTTATAGCGACAATACGAATACATTACATCAGTGGGAAAATATTTCAAATGCCATCCGCTGTATTTTATTCAATATCATCGATACATTTTTCCTCAATGAAAGACAGAGACTTTAATATTCTCCTCTGTTAAACTCCTAATTATTCTTGGTAATAAGGCTGATACTGCAGTTTATACAGCTTCTATTCCTTTGAATCATCCAGTCTTTCTAACAGATAAACGCAATTATTTTAAGAAATATATCCTTCTTAAATGTCAGGAAATACAAGAATTCCTGTGATGTCTATATGAGGAACTAATATCCAAAGTTTTTCTTAGAAAATCTATAACCTAGTTTGAAATTCTATATGAATGAGGGAGAGAAATTTTTGAAACTATGCCAAAATTTAAAAATTAGATAACTCGACACCTTAACTAATATCATTAGAAAATCAATTATTTTAAAATTACAAATAATATATTTAAAAAATATATTATCTCACTGCATTTTTAATTCATTGAAATTTAAAAATCATTCGAAGTTGTACGAATGCACCTATCATTCTGAGAATCTGTAAATTTTAATACAACTCCATGTGAAACAGTTCATCTTCATAATTATTAAACACTAGCTGCTCCGAGAGACTTCGCACTGTCTAAAGTCATTTCGTAGTCTAATAGAAGAAAAAAACTAAAACGTGTTTCACAGTCATCACTTCATTTATTGAGTTTATACGGCTAGACACTGATTATTTACAAAAATACGTTTTCTGTTGATATACTTAAGTAAACGAGAATATATTTTCATTGTATTGATTTAAAGCACACAATATTTTTTGTTTGATTACTTGGCGAGTAAGCAAATAAAGCAGACGGTTTTCCAACTCGAGAGTAGACAAAATACAACTGTCCATGAGAGAATCATGGGTTTCAAGATTAATGTCGCAAAAACTCAACGATTGACCCTGGGACTTATTTATGGTCATAGCGAAAGCAAGCTTCCCTGGAAATTGCAGTCGTTTAAATTCAAATGGTACGTCAGTTAGTACCATTGTAATGCGAGGTATCAACACATCGTCTCCCTTTAGAATGGTTGCTTCGATCACATTGTTCAGTAATGTTTTTACTGCTGGCCGTGCGCCATTACAAAGACGCGGTGGGTTGATATTTCGCGCCATTATGACCACCGATCCTACTTTTAATTGAAGAATAGTAAACTACTGAAGCCATATCATCATACAATTACTTCAACACAAATTGTATGCAATTGTTAATAGGAAAGAATATTTATAAAAATTTACATAGCAATGAATTAGCCGGTATCTCTGAATCACCGATTATAAATTTAAAACCTATAATTAAAAGCCAATAATATGAACGATATCATTAAGAATAGTCAATTTATAGCGCTTCTTAGCATGTCTGAGAATCGATTGTTCTAGGCCCATAATAAACATAGAATATTGAAATAGAAATGTATAGTGGTAATAAAATTTAATGAAATTGTGAAATGTTATTAATATGTTCCGATATCAAAGGGAAAACATATGGCTACTTGAAACATTTAAAACTATCCAAGATTATCCTTTGATGATTTGGTATCAGGAATATCTATAAATATGCATAATTAGACGAAACATTTTGTAAGATGAACATTAATCTTTCATTATAGTCTGAAAGTTCAGTAGAAAAGGTTTTAAGATGTTTTCTCACTACGTTTGTAAACTATCAACTCATAGTTTTAATTCAAAATGGAAGACTAATATAACTAATATTAAAGAATACATAATTTCCTCTGCTATTAAAATATTGAATAACAATATCACTCTGAAATTTTTTAAAAAAATCAGAAATTATATATTCTAAGAATATGTAGTTAAAAATTAAGGACAAAACTTGTGTTCGTCAGATTTCTTTGGTTTAAAAAATATATATTTGAAATAATGCCTTTAGAGATTGATTTTTGAAATTCATGGGCACTAAAATTATTTACTATTCAACGGGATTCTTCTATTTTTACATTCTAGCACGACTTTTCTTCTATTTTTACGTTCTAACAAAATATGGCTTGGTATTTGACTCAGGGCTCCCTAGGCAGAGTTATATAGTTTAGCTTAATTTTCTTGAAAAAAATTGAGAAAATCAATACAATTTGGAGAATTTTTACAGTTTGATGATGGAAATGATGACCACTCTTGGACATTGAGTTAATTAAAGGAGAAGTTAAGCCTGATATGATGTAAAATTCACGTTTCATAGAAAAAATTCCATAACAAAATAACTGTATAAATAATAACAATGCATGTCTTAAGTCGAATGAATAAAATCATGGTAAACAGTCGGAGTCGGTATAAATAATAAATCTTTACTTAAAGTAAGTTATCAAGGAAACCAATGTTTAAATTGATAAACATATTATTCTTACAATTGTTTTATTCTGTTATAGCTATATACTTCTTCAACAATATATTGTAAATATTATCTAATATATTTTATCTTATATTTAATTCATTTGCAAAAAACTTTTTCTGTCATTGTTTATTTTCGGGCTTGCAACATCATGTGTGACTGCTAAATGGGATTTTTGTGTCTTATAACTTTCAACTATATTTAAATACTTTTGTATACCCCTGTATATTTCCGTAACTAAAACATTGATAAGACTCAAAAACTTTGGTATTATACAGGGTGTTCCAGCAATACCGGATAAACTGTGCACAATCAGATGCGTTGTTTGAAAGACAAAAGACAATGTCCAAAGACCTAGTCTTAGATCTCGAGTTTTCTAGGAAAGCGCAAGCGAAAATGTATGATGTCATATCCGGTTTACAAAAAAAAATCTCTATTAGAAACATGAACATCAGTACTTGCATAATTTTAAATAGGAAAATGTTCGAAATGCCCCGCGTGCCCACGGAGGCATTAATGCGCGCGTCGTGCAATGATTGACTAAACACATTTTAGCATTGTAGTGTTCACAAAAGTAAACGCACTGTGAAGATGAATGGGTTTTGATAAACTTATTCCTTTACATGGTCCATAGGAAGAAATCTCAAGGGGTCAGATCTGGGGATCGTGGTGGCCATGAAGTAGAACCCCCGAAGCCAAATCCAGTGGCCGAATAAAGATACTTTTTCTCATAAATTGGATATGACGTCATACATTTTATCTCGAATTTTACTCAAAAACTATGAATCATATTGGTACAGTTATTTGGCCATTTTTAAGTTTTCCAAACAATAAATCTACCTAAGCAGAGTTTATTCGATCTTGCTGGTATAATTGAAGCATTATCAATAGCTCCTGAAATCTCCAGGTATCAATTGATAATAATCACATCAATTTTTTAAAACATAAATTAAACAATCTAGAATAATAACCTTATTTTTCTCAAGGGCATAGTCTTCACTCAATATTAGGAAAATTGTCATAAAATTTGGTTGATAAAATGATTTAAATGGAAGAAAAATTGGAGATATTTATTGTTTAGCGATTGAAAAAAAACATTTATCATTAATGAATTCATATATTACTATTTTTAAAACAATAAAGAAAAATAAATATCAGTTTAGTAGATATTCAATCATGTATGTTCAAATGCAATTAATTTTTTTCTAAATATAAATAAAACCAAGAAATAATCAGAGAAATGTAATGAATGTTATTTTAAGAAAAATCTTAATTCTAAACCATAGGAATAACAATTCCCACTTCAATATGTATATTAGAAATTATTAGTTTATTAAGAAGGAAAAGAAATGAAAGCACGAAAAAAATTTCATATTTAAACTTTGAAGGCAGCGTTACTTGAAACGGAAGACTAAACAGAATTACCAAAACAATCTTTCAAAGGCTCATTTTATAATTTTTAAAGACATTCATTTATAGGGGGATCTCAGTCTGTGTGATATTATTTTTCTTTTTAATAAACTTTTAATCATTTCTCACTTTCAAATTTGCATAACTATTCTACTGTTCATCTCATTTTATAAATGGCAATGGCAGATTTTTTTTTATAATTAAGTTATGTAAAAGCAAACAGGAAATGAAAATCTTTAAAGAATGCAGACATCGAAACACTTCGCCTTTCAATTTCTTGTGGAAATGGAACGCTTGAAGAACTCACATTTTTAATTTATCGTTTGGTTAAGTTTGTGTTAAAAAAAAGAAACTTCCGGCGAAATGTTAAGAGGTGAACTTTCTGGAATTTTGTTTTCATTCCGTTTGACGCTCTATTAATTATCAGGAAGATACTATTCCAGACTGAATTTCTTTATTATGTTTGAGGAATTTTGAAATGTATGCAAATAAAAGAAAAGAATGTCACTTTAAAAAAAGAACACAATTAAAAACATTTTTATGTGAGGCAAAATTATCATTTAAGTTAATTGAGTAATATAAGAGTCAATTGGGTACTTCATCTAATATATAAGTACCTAGAAGGAAATTTTATGATATTCTGTAAATAAAATTATTATTTTACAAATTTTTAGTTAGTCGCTTTAAATTTTCTATCAATTAAAGAAATTTATGAATTAAATAAAACATCATTATATTAATTTTTTCCCCAGCAAAATGAAGAAATTAAGCTCAACTATATAAATTTCGTTATTTAAAGAAGCTAAATTATTATTTTTTTATTTATCATTTGGTGTTTGCCTTTTAAAAAGCTGATCATTTGGATTATAAAATTATATTTTCATAACAATAAATTCTGCATTTATTAAAAAAAATATTATTTTTCAAATTTTTAAATGATTTATTATTAGTTGTGAAAAATGCGAGAAATTAATGATCAGTTAGTATATCGACATTAATTTTAAATTTAAAAATATAAATTTTAACATTTTAAACAATTTTCAATTCTCTACATTGGTGGAAAGTGAACAGAGGGATACACATAGAAGAAATATTAAAGTACATCAATAGGGTTTTTATTAAAAATTATAAATTGATGGAAAGAATTTAAAAAATTCTATTTTTTAATATCAAATTGGACTTGAAACTATAAGTTTTCAACAAATAAATTTTTCCTCAACAGTAGGAATTTCTAAAGCGTTTTGGGAGTTCATTTTTAAAAACACTGGTAGTTTTTTTTCTGCCACGTACTGTCTTTCCTTTCCAACTTTTCCAATGATCCAAACGATTGAGAAAGATTTTCAACCAAATAACGCAGTAAATCATATTACTAATGGTTTTTTCTGTTTTTTGAACAAAAGAACCAAGTTTTTATAATTTATCAAAACCGTTCGGCTTATTTCTAGTCATCTGTTTCCCCCATTGAATTCTTTTTGCCTTTCACTAGTTTTGTTTTATTGAAAATAAATATTGCTTCTATATAAATTCAATATCAAAATTGTAATGAGTTTCAATCTCCACCAATCGTTTAAACGGATCCTTTTTTGTTTCTATTACTTTCAAATATATGTAGTTTTTGATTACATTTCGGTGTATACTTTATAATATATATTGAATTATATAATAGGAATCGCAGACATGAAAATTTATTTCAAATTTTTTAACTCTTTAAAAAAATAAAAAAAAATATTTTAAATGAAAAGAGAAAAAGATGGTAGAAATCATGAAATATAACATTGATAAAAATATTTAAAAAATTCAAGTTTAAGATGAAAATTGTAATTATTTTGTAAACAAATTGATTTCTTCAGGAAATCACAGCAATTATAAAAGCTCAATAATTTTAATTTAAGTTTGAATTATGCATTTTATCCAACAAAAAGGAGCTCTAATTATTATAGAATATGATAATAGATGGATTGGGCAAATACGTATGCTATTCCACGAGAAAAAATCGCGTGTCACATAAGTATGAAAGACTGATTGGATTTTAATTAGGAGAATTTAGTGAACGTTAGATTTCAATTCAATAATAAAATAAAACATAAATCGGAATATTTTTATTTTTTATGGCACTTGCCATGGAAAAGTTCTTTGGAATCATCAGTGATTTACGTCTAACCTGCGTCTTTTGTTTTGTAGTAGCGTCAACAGTATGATTTTTGCTATTTTACTCATCACATTAGCTTGCACAGCCCCTTTTTACAAAACGTTACATTCACTCACCATTCAGATAGAACACAGAAAAAAACCAAGCCCTAACCGGGGCTCGAACCGGGAGGCTCAGATTACGAGGAAGACGTGTTACCCTCCCTACCCCTGCCAGGGCGCCAGCATGAATTGGAAACTTAAAGCTGTTATTTCATTATTTCTAATTTATACTAGTTAAAACTAATTAACTAGAAGCTTTCTTACTCTGTTAATTCAACAACATATAGTGATGAATTGTAAGCATAGTCCATTTGGAAGAAAAAACGAAACTCATGCTTGACGTCATAATTAATTGAAAAGTCATTGTATATATTACAACGTCATGGTCAATGTACGTATAAGTTTAGGAATCAGTATGTATAATAATGGGAATCAGAGAGGAATAGTTGTGATTCACGATGCCTAATCTTGTCTAGTAAATGAGCTAAATAATTTAATTATAGATATTCATATTCTATCTGCTGCAATGAAATTAGATAAAGATATTTGTTTAAAATAAGTAGAAAAGTAAGTAAAATTTTGGAGGACCTTAGAAACAAATGGAAATCAAAGAACAGAAAAAAATTTTGTAGTATTTTTGAATAATTGGTGGTTAAAAATATTTGTTTTTGTCAAGAACTTTCCTATACAACGGAAGAAACTTAGGGTATAGGAGTAGTTCGTAAACATGAACTTAGATGAAAATTCGATTTTTTCTTTCATTTTTTTTAAGTTTTAAAAAGTATGCTCGTTTATGTTTTTATTTTGTCTCTATATCAATTAAAAGACTAATTAAAGTAAACAACTCATAAGCAAGTGATGCTTTTTTCTATATATGAAAAACTTCAATGTATTTTCAAAAGAACAAGATTATGTTTAGAGCTATGTATATTATGAAGTACGTTATGAACTTTGGATTTGGTGTTGAAGATTTTAGAAGTGAATTTATTATTCAATTCTTTATATTAGTTCACACTCTCCCTATAAATATTTATATATGTATTTTAAATTTTCAATCGTTAATAAAATACTTTTTATTTATCCTCTCAAGTTTAAATGAATTTTTTAAAACTTGTAGATGATGACACTTGATGTTATTACAGTTTTTTTCAAATATTAATTCATTGATTAAATTTAAGTAATTTTAATATTTTAAATAGAGTTTCAGCTGTTCGTATAGAAAATTGAAATTAGCAGATGGAAAAATGCGAGATTTTCCGTATATTTTACTTGAGGGTGAAAAATGCGAGTTGAATTCTCATGAAAATCAATAATTTTCTGATAACTTATTTATACTAATTATAATTCTTTAATAAAAATTAGCCAAAATAAAATTTTTCTTTGTTGACCTAAATATGAATTGACTTTCATTTTTTTTAAATATTAATGTTTTTTTATGTATATATTTCTGAAACAAATTCCAACATTTCATGGATAATGTCATATATTACACACAGAATAATTACTTTTGAATATAATTCTTAGATAACAATTAGTTACTCACTAAGATATATTATATTATATAATATTATAAAGAAAAAGGAAGAAACTAAAATAAGAACTTCTCAAGAACAGTCTTGGGTTTTGGAACATAAATACTAACATATGCAACAAAATATGCCTTTTCCTCTAACGCTGCAGCAATATTTAAATCATTTCAATTTTATTCCCCATTTTATCGTTATATTAATAAAAAATCATCATATAAACGTTAAAAATTGGAGTTTTTATTTATTGGAGTATTTATTGGAGTGATTCGGTAACTGAAATTTTACCTATCAAAAAGCATTTTCAATTCGGAAATCTTTATCATGAAAAGCCGATTGTCATTGGAGCTGTCCTTTTCCTATTATTTGATGGCAAGCTAGTTATTTATTTCTTATGCCAGTTGGTATTGTTATTTAATATTTCTAAGAGAACTTTCCTTTATGGTTCATTAATATTAACACCAATATATTATTCTTGTTTATTTTTTCATTTAATCGACGGTAAGATCTCAAAACTATTTTATGGATTGATCAAAAGGATAAAAGATTTCCCGAAGGAGAATTTAGTGCCAAAACAAAACAGACCCACTTTTGCCCGCTGTTTTACCGCCTACAGCTCTTCAAATTCCGTCAATCCAAGCGTTTCGGTTGCCATGGATACGACGCAGTAAAGTAAATAACACCCGTTTTGCTTTTATCTAATAAATGGTATCTGCGTTTAATAAAATGGCTTACATCAAACTTTGTTTTGAGCGTTGTGGTTTGAAATCTATCGGAGATCGGCTTTTAACATTGTGGTCATCTCATAATAATACAATTGAATGAAAATGCGATTTGCTGTTCTGGAATTCACTGATTACATTTCTTGATCTGTGGCATATGAAAGATGTTTCATACTAGCTAATAAATTGGTTCTTTCTTATAAAAATGAAATGTATATTTTCAAAAGCAAAAAAAAAAAAATGAAGTTCTTCCTTTTTTTTCAAAAGGGGTTCAGTTCACTTATATTAACATATCGTTTTATAGCAATAGGGTTATTTGGGGATGGATCTCTTAATTTAAAACCACGATCAGATGACAAGGATGATATCTACGCTGGTATCCTCTGTGACTTATTCGCCATTTTTCACTCTAAAGTTTTTATTTTACATCCATTTTAAATTATTTATTGGGGTCAATTTTGCTTCTACAGAAAAAGCGAGGAGTTATTGCTTGAAGATTTAGAAATTTTGTCATCGTAATCGTAATTGTAAAAATTGGAACATCATTTTTGATGATTTTAATTGAAGCCATAACATTATGCCGGAAATTATATAAATATTTAGAGCATTTATGTTTCTTATTTATTTTAAAAAAATACAAGTATTACGTTTCATGCGCTTGAGGTCTAGTAGATAGCGAATTAATTGAGCAATGAAATTTTTGGTTTGTTTTGTCAGTATTGTATGAAATATTTAATGAATTTATTTCAGAGTAAGACAGGGTATCCAATAATGTATGCATTGTCTAATATTTACAGATATGGAAAGAACACGTCGTGTCGAATATTTTGATGTATAACATGTGGAGTCTTTGAATATACCGTCACGGTCTAATTACACAAAGAACTTTAGAATTCCATAGCTTATATTCCAAATTACGATGCATACAACGATTGTATATAATGGAAACTTCTCTAGGTGACTTCGAAAATTTGTGGAAACTAATAAAAGCAAAGAGCGTATCTGTAAGTGAATATGTAAATTCTTATATGGCTTTGCTCCCTTACAAAATTCAAATCAATCACCTCTGACTGATTTGGGTAGTTAAAGGAGGTTTGACTTTGACGGCAAGATGATTAATAACGTTGAATGTGACGAAATTAATTTTAATCGGGTCTAGTTTGGTGATGAGAAGCGTTTCCATTTTCATGGATAATTGAAACAGATCTGGAGGTTCGAGGTCGCTGAAAATCTTCATCGACGAATATTTCAATTTAGGCTCACAATGTGATGTACGTTATTTGTCAAAGAAGACATTTATTTAGTTTTTTTTATAGAAAATGTCACCGGTGAAGCTTCTTTTGAAGTGTTGAATGACGACTTTATCCCATTTTTTAATGGTATAAAACAAGATAAGTAATTATCAGTTTATGTAAGATGGTGCTAGACCTAACTGTTGATAGATAGAGGGATGGGGTTAGATTCCGTTATAAAATAGACAATGGTACAGAGTGGCCTCCTTACTCGCCGGATCTGAACCAGTATGATATTTTTTAAGAAGAAGGCTGAAACTCACAGTGTATCTCACATAGCCCTCCATATTGGACTATTTAAAAAAAGTAATTAAATACGAGGGCAAGGAAATTGGAACAGATGTTTTGCAGAAAGCTGTTGTGAATCGAAACTTTACCTTGTCATTTTTTTGAACAACCGACATTTTAAAATCCGTTCCATTGAAATATATTAATAAACTGTGACTTTCACTTGTATAGTTTTTTCTTCATTTCTGAAACTTTTATAACGCAAACTTCACTTCTTCATTAGACTATGACGTTATATTCGGGGACAATTTTTTAATTGGAGTTTATTGCTCCTATCAGAATTATAATATTTTTTTGAACAATCAAGTTTGTTTATTTTTATTACTTTTCACTGAGCATATTTTCAATTTATATAATCAATAAGAATATTATAAATGTTTTTTTTATAAATATATCATCTGTAATATGTGGCTGGTATTTCATTACCGCTATTGTAATCATTTCCTATTTTAAATTCAAAATTTCTATTTACGTTTTTAAGTAACAAGGCGATAGAGGCATATTTTCCCATTTTTACAAAGAAATATGGAACATTTCAATATTTTATACAATTTCAAATAAATACTATTAGTATAAATAAATATATCTTTAAAAAAGTTGATCATTTAATGTCAGAAAGTTACCATTTGAATTTTATATTAATAAATCGCATTTATTTATTAAGGATTGAAAATGATTTATTATTTACCGAAAGAAAAGCAAAAAAACGTTTATATTTGGAACAAATTTTTTAATACTTCTTTGTTTTTTCAATGAAACCTATAATTAAAGAAACTTGCCCTCATCAATTTAGACCGAAGACAATTAGGCTCTCATCAGAGAATATGTCCTATAAATAACAAATTACTTTAATAGCTCCAAGCAAGTAACTCTTTAATAATAACCCTTTAGAAAAGTAGTCTATACATATTGTACTAGAATGTGACAAATTGAGTTAGCACCATTAGTTTTCAACTAAGAATTTTTTAGCCGGTGCTTCGTTTCCAATAAATAAAAGGAATCAAAATATTGATGCGATCTGGTAAATTGATGGTTTATTGTTAGGATTTAACCAATTTTTCTTGGAATTTTGGATGGTAGAACATGATAGAGTCTGAGTTATTGAGATTTGGGCGATAGTGGAACCGGGAAGACAATGAACAATAAAAAAAAGTCAGTCGATCTACTAAGAAGTAATATGCAATTTCGTTTGATGAGGTTTATTGACAGGTATTATTTCATTCTCTTTTGTATCCAAGTGATATAATCTATGTCAGTATGTTTTCTTCTGGAGATGAATACAAGAATAGTTTCAATGGTTTAGACTTATTCTATTTAATAATGACTGTTTAAGATTTTACCATTCCATTTTCGATTCAATTTGCTCTCAGCATTAGTTTGCAACTTAAATTGTTAATACCAAAATATCTTCCAATTATCTATGCAGTGCCATACTGGCGTCTTGATTGAAGTGTTGGTCTTACTTACCAGCGTCACTGACGGACGAAAAAGAGCAAAAATCTAACAGAAAAAGTTAACTTTAAAGATGATGAAGAATGGCATTTTTATTCTCTAATCTTTTGACTTTATTTTTATTTCATATCCTAAGTCGAAATTTATAAAATCTTGATAAACTAGATACCAATAACTTATAATTTGTGATTATTACCACCGGCTATCCCCGATATTTCTACAAACACATTGTAACACAACATCAATTCACAGCCGAATTTTTGCTCAACACAATAATCAAGAGGCAAAGTATAATCTCAAGATATTCTAACTTTATTTTAAATTGCTTAAGCTTAAACCTGAAATAATGTGTTCACAGGCATGATGTTGAAATCTGACATCAAACAGAATTCTTATGACAATATTTTCGATACTATACAAAAGAATACATTTATAAATGGTACCTAGGTTACATTTATTTAATACATTCCATACATTTATTTAATACATATTTAATACATTCCATACATTTATTTAATACATATTTAATACATTCCATTTATAAATGTATACTAAGAATACATTTATAAATGGAACCTAGGTTTACATGAAGAGTTGGACTAATGAATAATAATCATGATTATTATATTCATAATGTTATGTATTTAATAAATAAAATTACAAGATTATATTACTGATTAGGGTATTGAAATTTATTGACCGAACTTATAACAATATCCAAAGAAATAATTTTACCAACTATGCTTAAATAAAGTATTAGAAAATTTCTTATGCAACAAATCTTACTTTAGTAATAAATTTACATCTGAAGCTATATAGTAATATAATGTGACAATTTGCATTCTTATAGATTAATATTTAAAAATGGTTGATAAATTTTAGATATTACATTCTATAGCGTGTAAAATTCTCTAGGTTTGAGTCTAATGGTCAGATAAAAATATGAATGATTTTAATTAGAGGTTGATGAAGAAAATAAAAAAAATTGCATCATTAAAGCTGCTTTTTTTTCAAATATCGCCATTTTATTATTTATTGCTGCTTTTAATCAAGTTAATTAGCAACATGCGAATAATTAATCCTTTAATTAGCAGATGGGGAATTTGTTTTGTAAAAAATATTTTATAAATAAAGAAAGTAAGATCTGTACCCTTTATTTACGTCTTTTTATATTTTTTAAAATGAATTATATTATAGAAATTATTTTATTAAATTTATTTTAATTGTTACACAGAAATATTAAACATGAAAGCATGTCAACCACACCCTGGTAAAGCTGTTGTAGTTGCTGATTTCCAATCAAAGCTAATGAAAGCAATATTTAAAAACAACCAAGTTTAATAAAGAGTAAAAGTTGATTTACACTTACCACAGTTATGTAATTTCATTAAAATACTAATATTCAAATATCAGTTCAAATTTGCTTAAGACTCCCCTCCCCCCAAAAGTTATTTTTTATGTCATAATCTTCAATATTTTATGTAGGGTACCAATTCTTCAAATAACATCACTGCATATGGAATTTCTTTAACATTATGAAAATTCCCGTCAGTGGAGTTTCAAACAGGATTGGGGACAATATGTTTGATTAACTATTATTATATCACTTTATATCAAAATGTCTTATATAAAATTTACAAATCATATTTTAAAATATTTTATAGAATAGCTTCATTTCTCAATTTAATTTATAGGATTTGTTTATATTGTCACAAAATGTCATACATCGCTAGTGATTCCAAATATTTAATCAAAATTTTGGATGTTTCGTTGTGTATGATTTATGACATGAAATGCTCATTTTATGACAAATGAAAACAAATGACTATAATAAAAATAATGCATAATTGAATTCCTATTTTGTAGAATTATGGAAGGAAATAAAACGGGTGTCAAAAGTGTAATTGTTTTAGAAAAAACAGAAAAGCAATACAGAAACTAAGGGTAAAAAAATACACATATAAGCAATACAAATTAAAATTCTTAATACTCTAATTTATAATAAATTTGATGCTTTTGAATTTATTATTCCATCCATTTTTATTAAAATTTAATTTAATTTACTACATTACTTCGCCACTAGGAATTATACGAATTCCTTCCCATGTGAATTTCTTCCAAATTTAATCTATATATAATTAATTTACAAATTCTTTTAAGATTTTATGTACCAATGTATTAAACTAAATGAGGTTTTAAATGTTTAATGCTCTTAAATTTAACTTTTAATTCAACTATAATTTATTTGAAATAATAAATGATGTGGATATAAAATAAATCTTAGATAATTTAATTCAATAATAATTTTAATATCATAGATTCCCAAAAAAGTCATTAATAGTTATGGTTAGAATAATTAGTCCGATAAATATCTATTCATTTCAGTTAAATCATTTCAGAACTATTTTGAAATTTAGCAATTTATTTCCAAGAATTCAATTAATGAGGAAATGTTTGTGCTATTAGAAACTCGAAGATATGCAAATGGCCTCTTTCGTAAAATCTCCGTAATTAAACCCACGAAACTCCAGCGAAGATGCTTGGGAATTGCACTTTTGGTCGGTAATGATCATGGAGATGGGGCGTCTTTGCGGCGTCTCCTTAAATTAATCGAGGTCGGACTGATTAAAAGAGTGAATCAACAAGTGAGATAATAATTTTCTGCAAGGTCCAGTAAATATTTCTCCCTTTATTTTCTTAATAAATGATGTTATTTTTTCTTATAATAAAAGTAATAAAAAAAGATTTCTAGGATATTTCTTATGTGCTTTGTTTACAAATTTATAAATAGAGTAGCTATTAATGGCTAGTAGTTCACTCATGATATTAATAGCTTAATTTTAGCTATGATGACTGCATTTGATAAGTTAAATCTTATGACATCAAGTGGAGGTAAAATTTTATATTACCTAGATCAGGGATGCACAACCTTTTCAGCGTGAGGGGCCAAAATATGAAAAGGAATCATGACGAGGGCCAAAACAGTACATGAATGATAAAAAAATATTGAAAACGGGGAAACATTGGTTTTTTTTATGGCAATACGCATGAAATTACAATTATTACTTTACTGATACACACATTATGCAATAAAAATGAATAAAACACAAACATTATAGCTATTTTTGAAATACTTTACCAAAAAAAAAGATTCCTGCTAAAAAGGGGAGCAAACTTGAAATAGAATAGCAGAGGAAAACTTTTTGGTAATAGTACAGGTAACACAATTTAAATTGAGAAAAAAATTAATAATGAAAATTTGTAGAAATTAATGAGATGGCTGGGACTGACTATTTGAAGTTTTTTTATTTCATGTAGGGCTTAAGATTGGTTGTGGTAATACGTAGAACAGCAGGAAGGTTCTCATCTCATTTCTATTTTTGATTTGTTTGAATTCGTTTGTCAGAAAGTTTGTTCGCAAATGTAAGTTCTGCCAAAGAAAGATGCACATGCAGCTGTATTTTGGCATAAAAACTCCACGGGTAAATCTTTATAAAATTCTAATATAGGTTCTTCTTTGAATTGATTTTTGAGAAAATCAGAATTCTGTAAATCAGTTAATGCTAAGTGAATAATCTCATCCTCTAGACTTACATCAACAGAAAATGGAGAAGAAAATACATCAGTTTTTGTTTGGCTTTTTTCAAAGTCTGAAAACCGATCATCAAATGCTTTAGCCAAGATTTGAATTCGATCCTCATACTGCAATTTCATGTATGGACATTTTTCACGTCAGGAAGTTTCTATACGAAAAACGTACTCGCAGTTAGCCATGAAGGGAACAAACTTAAAAGCGGCGTAATAAAAAGTAAATAAACTTTATCAACAACTGTAAATTATTTATTCTGATGTAGAATCGTTTTCATATCAGATTTTTTTTCTATTTATATGAAAACGTTTCATTTCATTTTAAATTAGTCTTATTTTATTAACATCATTGGTGGGCTATTTTCGAAGGCTATGTGGGCCAATTTTGGCCCGCGGGCCATAGGTTGTGCATCCCTGACATATATTATTCTGATTGATTCGATTAGCAAAGGCAATGTTTCAAGTTTAGATTGGTTTAGTTACATTGACGTCCCGTTCGAAAGCAGCTCTACGGCTATTTTGGGAGAAATCTCGTAAATTTAAACTGTAATTAGATGATGAAGATTATAGCTGAGCTGTCAATCCCTCTCCACATCACACCAGGATTTATCGTGCAGGGGATTATCTTACATGAAGATTCTACGGTATAATTGGGCCTCTAACCTTAAGCTCAAGAACCGAGACGTTACCATCAGTCCTCCAATGTTGTTAATTTACAATATATATATATATATATATATATATATATATATATATATATATATA
>JAOUZG010015269.1:517376-532352 GCA_026289955.1 Argiope argentata | reverse complement strand
ACACACACACACACACACACACACACACACACACACACACACACACAACACATAATAACATAAATAAGTCTTAATAAATATAATAAAATAAATAGGTAAATACCTAATTTAGGTTTTATATATAATATATAAAACCTAAATAATGTATAATTCAAACTTGGCTGTATTTATCTTAATTCTAGAGCTAAAGTTGTAACATACGTTTATAGTTTTACAGAACCCATCAAATTGGCGGATTTCTGATAGACAAAGCTTTTATTGCAAATTTTCGTTTACTTTACCAAAAGAAAAGAACATAATTTAACACAACATTTAATATATTTATAAATTGATTATTACTAAAAAAACCAAGGAAAAAGTTTTCATGAAACTTTTAAAACGTTAAAGCCGTCCCTTCGAAGGGTCTTGATATAATAAGTTATACTTATTACGATTGAGTTAAAATAATTGTGGAAATTCAATAAAGGTGGGTAGTTACTCATTAAAAGTTGTCATGAAATTAGAATACTAAAATATACCGAACAATACATAAATTATACCAAAAATTCTAACTATGTATTTTGAAAACAGTAAAAATGACGGTCTTGATAGTAACAGTGCAAACAGATATTTTTAGACTCTTGTAGTTCATTCTTTGTCATGTTGAACAAAAGAAAAAAAAAGAAAAAAAGGAGTGAAAAATATTCATTGTTACAGTGCAGCTTTTCTTTTTTTTATTCAATTTTAGATGTCTTAATCCTTGAAAGGTACAAACTGTCTTTTTTTCTTAATGTGTTTTTTTGTTTAAAAAACAGCTGTTAAAATTATAATTTATACCCATACAAATATTGTTTGAATGTATTAGAGCGACACCTTACCACCACCAAAAAAAGCTAAGTATTAGAGAAAAAAAACGAGTTTTAATTAAGTAATTAATCGATTTTTTTTATAAAGTAAATAGATACTTTTTCAAAAAAAACCAGATGAAAAACAAATAAAAGTTTTAATACGAAGTGTTCCAAAGTGCTCGTAAATAATGCTTCTTTAATTAATTTAAAGCAATTATTTGTCACACTATTGGCATATTAGGGTGGTAATTGTTAATAGAATAGTTCTTTATTATTTCACATTGGATAAAACACATTCATTTCGTTTTAAATTATTTAATGATATGTTCAGCAAATAAAATGTTCTTTTCATTTTTTATCAAATGATTTTTCATTCCACTAGGATTATTTTTTAAACTTTCTAAACATTTCCCAATTCGGGAATTACAAAACTGATTTAGATATGATAGAAATATTTTGATAGATAGCTAATAAAATATTTTTTGCAGCAAGTGAAGTTAAAAATTCTTTTTTTAAATATAAAATTTAATTTCAATTTGATAAAAAGACTAATCCTTTCTTTCATTCACTTACATAATAAACTAAGAAAAATACGTTACATTTTCACGTTTGAGTAAAGCCTATAAAAAGGATGGGAAAAATTTACAATAAAATAATAATAATAATTTTTAATCTCAATAACAATTTATTGTGTTGAAATTTCAAGATCAGATGCATTATAAGTAGCATCAACTGTAGAGAACAAAAATAATTTATTACTAAAAGTTTTATAAAAATATGATTAGCACGGCAAAATTGCGTTTATAAGTGAAAGATGTTCACTTCTAAATTTATATATTTTTATTTAAAAAATATAAATTTAATACAATTTTTCTTAAAAAATATAGAATTATTAATGAAGAACTATAGCTTAATATTGAGGCTATCTCATACTGCCGATTGCAGGATGGTTTGAAGAAGGAATCGAAAAATTGGGCCAGACATATGACAAATACCTGAATTTCTTCACTAATCGCTAAATTCCCTCGCCAATTAAATGTTGAAACGCAACATTTTCCCTATGACTTTAATATTTGGTAATAATTTAATTTTGTTTTTTACTCTTTTTATTAAGCCCATTAGAGATTCAATATTCTTATATTTTATGTTAGTTTGTTATATAATACTTCTTCTACCACAAGGTGGGGCTATTTTTAGTGCCCATGAGAATAAGTTCATGTGTTTATTAGTATATTATGTGTAACTTATTTCTTAAGGATTTCATACAGTTCTTTTTTACTGATTTCATTTAAATTCGCTACATTTTAATAATGTATTGTATATAAAATATTCCTCTCCTCTTAGATCTTTAATAAAAAAGACAATTTATTGAAATCGAAATTTATCTAATTCTGTGGTGTGACGATTCTAAAGATTTTCACGCCTTAAGCTGTTCATACTACTTTTATTTATTTATTTTCCAAGACATTCAGTTTAACCCAGGAATGCTAACCATTCGTCTCCTGGACGAACGCTTACGAAATAACTTTGACTATTCTCCTATAACGGTAAATGGATCGTTCTATTCAGTACCTTTATCGGACCTTGGGAACTAAAGATGAGGACATTCCTTTCTCCCGAAATATTTCTGCTTGTAGTATATCCAGAACAATAGCCGTCTCAGAGACGAATGGTTATCTGTCCCGTTAGTAATAAAAAGGTATTTGTGTATGTTTGGGGATGTCGAAGCGTTTTCAGGGAGAAAATTAGTGGGGTAGTCCAGAAGCTATCCTTGAATTATTGAAAGAATTAAGTGAGGAAAATAATTATACTTCTGAGAATGAATCGGAAGATGAAGATTTTATTGAAGTTCTTCTTGCTCCATAGATGTAGAAGCGTCTCAACATATCAACTTTGCTCCGATCAACAAGGACTATTATAAGTGAACTTCTAAAATTGAATTTAAGCATTCAACGACCTAAACAATCCGAAATTAAAAAAAGGAAAATGTGTGCATTTTACCCATATAATTTGCGCAGAATGAGGCGCAACTTTTGTGTGTTATGTTCAAGAGCAATGTGCGGAGAACATCACGCATATATGTGTAAAGATGGCTCCAAAAATAAATAAATAATTTTTTTTATTTTACTTGACAATCAAGAGTTATGAAATCATCTGCAGGTAGTGTGCTTTTATTTAAATTTTCTTTAAAAATTGATTTTAAATGCACTCCGTCTAGAAGACGAATGGTTATCATTCTTGTTTGTTTTTTAAAGATTACCTTTCTAGGGTTCACTAAAATTTGTAAAATTAGCCACAAACTGAATTATTTATTTATATTAATATTTTTTGATTTAGTAACTGTGAAATATTCATATGTATTATATAAGAATTGTAGAATACAAAAATGTCTGTATGCATCACTTTTCGTATAACGGATGAGTGTTTTAGAAAACTGGTTCGCTTTCTGAATGATCAAACTAATTTACTAGTCAAAAATATTTAAATAACAATTCCATACTTTTTATTACCGAACGCTCACCAAAGTACGTAAATCAAGAAACGAGACACAAATAAAAATACTAAAGATCAAAAATCAGAATTTATATGGAAAAAACAATTATCGCAATTGACAAAATATCATCTGACATAGCGATAATAGAAATATTTTTTTTGATATTTAACAAACATCATGTTTATGCGCATTGCGTTTTAAAGCAGAGTGGTGTATTTATAAATATTGCAATAACTAAGTGAAATTGGAAAAGATAAAATTGATTCTTTTACAAACATGAACAAAATACTTGAAAACGGAGTAGTTAGTATTATTCAAATACCTGTATTCCATATTTTATATGTTTCACAGATTCTTTCATTCATTAACTAGGTTTTAAAATTCATATTCGCCCTTTTAGAAAACGAAGATCAAAGTCTTTTGGGTTTAGCTGATTATTATAGCAAATATTTTTTTTAAAATTCAGTATTGTTGTTGTTAAATTTTTAGAGCTCCCAGAAACAGATCACATATTATAGAGTGCAATTTTAAATTTGAAAACATTTTTACCAATAGATCATTTTAAACAAAATTTGGAAGTATTAAAATTTTTAGAGCAATTGATCTATTTCTGGTATTTTTCTATGGCTCAAAACCACTGCCTACTCAAAATTCCACTACTGTTTTTAAAATTCGGTAAGTTTAACATAATCGAACATTTTTTTCCCATTTAAATAAATTTTTTTCTTATCACCTGAATCATAACGCTAAACAAAACCAATATTATATTATATATATATATATATATATATATATATATATATATATATATATATTGGAAAGAATTTTAAGATGTTTTAAAACAGCCCTGCATTTTTCTCTTCTATAAAGGAAATAGACGTCAATGGAACCAAATTGTTCACCTCTCAGTAACTTTCTATGTTTTTATGAATTTAAATAGCAACAAAAAATATAGCATGGCAATAATTTTTTATTCTAATACAACAAAATAATCAAAAATACTTTTATATTATATCACTGTATAAAATATTTCTTGCTTTTATCCCAGTGCAAAATTTTTTCAGGAAGATTTATCCAATAGTGGAAGATATTCAAGAAAATATTCCATAGAATGCAAGATTTCTTAATAAAATAGTCTACACTTCAGGCTATTTTTGCAAGAAAATATTTTCTAGAATGTATATCTTTATAAAATAGTCTAGATATCAGATATGCCATCAAAATAAATATTTTTTACTTATATTTTAATTTTCATGTTCTCGACTGTCATGTATTTTATATGAAAAGAGTAGAGCTCTTTTAGCTCCTCACTATCAATCAATTTTTATTCAACGAATGGGGCAGGAATGACGAAAACATCTCAACTAAAAGCTTACGTCATCGTTTGAAATCACTCAGGTTCTGCGGCTGACAGGATGATATATGGCTTATCTGCGTCTACACCTTTATTTTCAGAGCCCTTTTAAAATTTTATAGCACCTGTAAGCAAAATACGAACTGTGAAATGAGCTTTTCAGAAGGAGTATTTTATAATAAGTTTCTGATGTAACATCTAGCATTTATATTTTATACACATTCAGATTTTTTTCATTTGAACCATTTGTATATGTTTTTTTAATCTATTGCATATCCTAACAACCGAAAGACTGTAAAATATGATCTCATGATGAAGATTAAATACATGACAACATCTAAAGTTAGGATTAAATTGAAAAGGCAATCAGATATTACATGGCTTAGTTTAGTTTAGTTATATTAGCGTACCGTTGATAAACAGCCCTAGGGCTATTTTGGGACTGACCTCGTAATTTTTAATCACGTTCAGATGACGAGGGTGATACCTGAGTTGTATTCCCACTCTCTACTGCAAGCCACATCAGTGGCAGGACATTTGGCCCTGACTTATTTAACGTGCAACAGACCTCCCTACACGACGCTCCATTGGTGATGTTCCGAACCTGATGTTCTACGACTCATGTGCCGAGATTTTACCACCTGGCTCATTGGTCCCTTAACCACTTCGCATGCAATGACGGGTCTGACACGCGCATCGAATAACTGAATTTTTATTTTCGTCTGCAATTAAGCCACCGAATTAAGTATTTAAATACGAAAAAATCAATATGAAACGATTTGGTATCCCAGTTGCTCCATATATTTAAAAAAAATCAAATTAACAAAAAATTACCAAAATAGGATGAGTTATCTAATACGAAAGTTAAATAAATCTATATGTCAAGTGGTTAATATTACATTGAATGCGCAGTTATTCTACCATTTTGTTATAAAACTAATTCCATTTCTATACTCTATTAAATCAAGTTTTTCAAATAACAGAAATATTTAATACAGTTATAACCGATAATATACGGCTCAATATTTCAAAGATCACTTTACTAAGAAGTTTAACATTGCGAAAGGATCTTAAATGAATTCAAAGAAATAAAATTTTCTGTTATTGTATTTGAATTTTGTCATATAGCTCTGTAAGTCTAAAAAATTATATTTGGTTAAAAACTATACAAAAGGATAAAATTACTTAAATCTTAAATAAAATAATTACTTAAGGATTATTAATAATTTCCAATAGACAAGAACTAAGGTTCAGTATAGGTTTAAAGCTACATTGAGAAGCCGAGAAAACTGGTATAGGCATGCGGATGCAAATAAAGAGATATGGAACCAATCAGAATACGGCCCCGTGGTCGTCAACGCATATATATATATATATATATATATATATATATATATGTGTGTGTGTGTGTGTGTGTGTGTGTGTGTGTGTGTGTGTGTGTGTGTGTGTGTGTGTGTGTGTGTGTTTGTGTGTGTACGAATTTGTAGACATCCCTGCAGGTTTCATGGTACCAATTACCTCAAACACTACTTCAGAATTTAGTTGAGACTATGTCACGTCGTGTTGCGATATTTAGACCTATTGGCCCTTCACGATATTAAGGAGATGTACCTTTTTTTGACTAATAAGTATATAATTCTTCAAATATGCCTCTCTCTCATAAATGAAGTATATAAATAAAAAGTACTCTAATCATCAAAACTTTAATCCTTTGCACTCCGAAAATCCTTTCATTTTAATCTTTATTTGAAGTTAAACTATAAAACCTTTGACGGAAAAATCTATAAGAATAATTCATTTAAAAATTTAATTTTTTTTTAAAAAAAGATGAAATTCCTGCAATGGCTTTTTGAATTTGTTGACTTTAATTCTACCTTTCTTCTGACAATAAATAGGTTTAATCATCAGAATGAAAAATTGGGAAACTGAATCAAACATGAGCACAGCTTTAGAATGCCATTAAATATAAAGCAACGTACGTGACTTTAAATGATGGCCTTGAGCGGAGAGAAATCTTTGAAAGTAAGAAGGGATTGACATTCCATTGTAAAAATCCAAAATTGATGGGACGAGAGAGCTTTATTTTTTTTCTAGGGAAATCGTTCATCTGTCCAAAATGACGAAGTGAAATCACTTAAGCCTGAGAGAACGAAAGCAGAGCAGTCTATTTTCCAGTCTATCACCAGGGTCGAAGAGGATGAAGTTGTTATCGGTATATGAACGAGTGCTTTCAATTACAGTGGGCCTCGGCATTCGTTACGAGATTGAGGAAGTAAATTTTCGAAGGAAAATGGAGGATTACTCTTAGAAAAAAATCTATCTTCTACCAAATAAATTTTAAGAATAGGTAGGCCGTAGTTTGTGTCTAGAAATTTTTTTTGGATAAAATTTTTAAGTACACTTTCTCCAAAGATTTAAATGTAAATTGCTGCTCTTTTTTCCACCTCATCTACTGCCAATATAATTACA
The DNA here is from genome assembly GCA_026289955.1 of Argiope argentata. NCBI lineage: Eukaryota > Metazoa > Arthropoda > Arachnida > Araneae > Araneidae > Argiope > Argiope argentata. Next base: position 525,208 of record JAOUZG010015269.1, on the reverse strand, counting down.
CTCTTTCGCAACTTCTAAAGAGTATAATTCTTCTTCGAACATTCTTTGAATATAATTTATTCGCATTTGTATGTCACGTGGTATACTATGAATTTTCTGAAAAATATTAGACTTTTCATTTATATTAGCGAAATATCTTAAGTATTCTGAAATATTTTAAGAACAAATCACAACTCATTTCATATAATTTTAAAGCTGTTAAGAAGAATTTTTTTCAGTTTTAACGCTAATTATTAGGCCCAATATACCTGGTCTGCAGTAATGATAGAGCCAGGCCTTGATAGAAAAAATACCTCTCATTTCGAGTCATATGTTCAGCGTTTAGAACATTCAACAAAGAGAACTCTTAGAAGACATAGCGGGTTTCGATTTTAATTGGATATTCCAATTTGATAATGCTCCGGAATTTTGTCTAAAATCATAAAGAGAAATTTTATTATTAAATCGAGCATTATACCTTAAAATGAATTCCTTTAATTTTCCTACTATATTTTAAAAGAATCTCTCTAGAAAGAATGGGGAATGTTTCGGGATTTGGATAGATAGTTTCTGTTCCGAATGTTTCAAAAATTTTTCTAAATGCATGAAATTATTATTTTTTTGTTTTTAAAATAGTTTATTAATTTTTAAATAAATTTCATTTTGCAAAATATTAATAAGTAAAACTATTTCAACCCCATATTTTTTTCTAATTTGTGGCATAACTTATTTTCTAGAGGCTGCATTTAGAATATGTATTTCTCTCGCAATAGAGAATTTCAAAGAATTATAACTCTAAAACTGTATTACATGGTAGAATAAGTATAATGAATTATGAAGATTTATATATAATATACTCTCATGTAATATTTAAAAATAATTACAATTAGAAGCTTTTGGTACGCATGAAGTATTGACATGTTTTAATCACTATAAATTACTAAACGTCTTCGGTGTGACAATCAAAAATGGTCATCTAACTAATGTTTTCACAGTTATATGTATCGCAATTTTTAATTTTGTAAATAAAAGTAAATAGAATTACAGACAAAAAAAGTGTCCATCATTTTCATTGCAACTCAGTAGTAGGTATCTAAAAATAGGGAAAAATTGGTGGAATGTCCTTTTCTGAAATGAAGCTCCAAAAATCATTCCAGGAAATATTATTGCTTACATGAGGCGTGTTTGTTGCATTCCAAGCTCTCGTATGAACCAAATTATTCCTCGGGAAATCACAAACCATCCCCAAGTGCCTCCCTTGTCATTAGCCATCTGCAATACAGACAGATCTTTCCCAATGATACCCCCCTTGCTATCCTGTTCTTATTTCTCCTTTTATTAGAGCATCCGGGCATAATAATGATGATCTTTGCCCCAAAAAATAGACTCCCCATTCATCCCAAGCTTCAACACACAACACAGCAGATCAATACGACGACGTCTGAGGCTATTTGCACATCTTCCCCATTGACGCTTCGGGTTCGAAGTAAGGCACACAGGAAGAAGAAAAAAAGAACAAAAAAGAAATTCCTAAACTGGTGCCCCGACAGACTCGAGGGAAATAACACAGCGGATAATTCCTCCCCAAATATTCCTTGGCAGGAGGATGTTAGGAGGGGAGAATTCTGGTCCACAGATATACGGTATGGGCTGGAAATATGAGGAATTAAATAAAAGATTTTTGCCTGCTTTCTGAGGAAAAAGCTGTGGGTCCATCCGATCAGATTCCCTTGGCACAGAATATATTATTTGAAGAAGTATTTTGCGACTATAGACTATTCTGTGTATGGTGGATTTGATACATTATAACTAATTAGTAATGATCAATTATCTGGCCAGTTAACAGAATGGTATATATTATCAAAACAGTAACAATTAAGTTTTAAAATTGCATAATACGAAAATCATGTTTACCAAAAATATTTTATTATGTAGAGAAATTTTTCTTAAAAATCGAGTCAAAAAATTTTAAAATTTGGAAATACGGTTAATAAATTTGGATCATGAAATTTCTAAGAAAATTTTGAAAGACCCTATTATAATAATAACCTATAACTGAAAAATGTAAGAAAAAAATAAATGGCAAATTTTAACTGTTATAGATAAATTAATTAGCCTAGAAAAGAAAAAAAAATCATTTTATAATGCATTGAAAGTTATTTTCAAAAACTAAATCTATTTCCTAACAACACATTATGAACATTAAAATATTTAGATTTATTTTCAATATTTAATATGAAAAACTTTTAACCAGAGAAGTGAGTATTATAATTTCATCCAAAATATCGAAAAATATATTAAAGCTTATATTGAAAAGGAAAAAGGAAGATTCATCATATTTTAGTGAATAAGTTTATATTATGCTCAATTGTATTTGCGAAATTTCAAATTTAATCTTTTATAAAGAATTTCAAATAATTATAATGGAAATTAAAAACCATAATTGAATTCTAATATGAGTTTTCTGAGATTTCATACAGTTTACAAATACATATTTAAAAATCTTTTTTTTTTAATTTCCTTTTTTATGAAATTCAACTTGGTTCGAATTAAATAAAATCTTTACTCTAAAAGAACTGGCACAGTCAAAAAACCAAATATCTTTAGGAAACGAAATGCCTCAACATTTTTAATGTAAATAGATGAAACTTCAATTACCAACATACACACATATATTGAATAAAATTGCATGATGTTAAAAACTATTCCTATTCTAATAATATGTTCAATACTGATATTAAAATTCAAGTAGAATAATATAATATATTCTTCTTGAATAATTCTGCTTGATATGTTTAAACCAACAACAGTATGAAATATTTTTAATATATTAATTGGTAACGTTAACTGATTCTGTCAAATTAAATATTCTAATTTGTAACACATAGTTAAAAAGTATCGAAAGCAGACTTCTGTTTAAAATCATGAATGTAACTAACACTAATCATCTGTGAAACAATTTTACTTGATAAATCCAAATGCTAACATTACACATAATAATCCTCAATAATTTGACTATCTGTTACAAATCGTTCAACAAATTGGTGTAATTAATTCTGTGATATTTCATTACTGCATTAATTGTTTCCAAAGTGAAAAGGATTTAACCATAAGACGTAGCATATTTTATCACAATGAATAATCAGATCGATGCGAAATCGTGTTGCATTTCATCAAATCAATAGTTTCGGGTTAGCTGAAACATGCAATTTTGCTAATTAGGTTTTCTGCGTTTATTTATGGAGAGATTCTGTCGATACTGTTACCTATTATGTTACAAATTTCCAACAAAATCAAAACCATTTAATGAAATGCATTAATTTTATTTTGAGTATATAATGTCATATAAAACAGAAACTTCACTTGTTATAATCAGTATTAGGAAAAGGGTGAACAACAAATAACTGTAAATTTCCCCCTATTCTCATTTTTTTTCTAAATCTTGAATCACTTTCAAAGATTGCAAAATTATGTAAAGTCATAACCAATTATAGAAGCTATATTTTAAAAATTAACCAACACTAATAAAATCAATTATCTAAAATTACGCAATTCAAATCTAAAATTAACTAATAAGTAAAAGCCCCATGAAAAATTTAATTATAAAATTGATTCATAATTTAAAACTTCGAAGTCATAATTTAAGATTATAATAACGAGAAAATGTACAAGGACTGGCAAATTTTACTATTTCCTTGCATTTATTGTTATGCATAATTAATTCATGCATAATTTAAACTGATAATTTGCGATACTTTTTTGTTCCATTTTTTTTAAACCTTTAACTCTGAAATGTAATATGTTTATATGAAAAACTGTAATATTCGATATGGATTACTTCATAATTTACAGAAAAAGTGTTTAAAAAATTTGTTTTCAATTTGGCAACAGTAAAAAAAACCCATAAATTAAAATATATTTTTAAATTTTATGAAATAAATCAAAATTTTAGATAATAGACGGAAATTAATTAAGACAGGTGAATTATGCAAAATCCCCAGAGGATTAAAATGGATTCCTATTTATTATTTACTACTAAACGGCGTTTCCTAAATAATTTTTGACTTTTTATCTCAGAATACATTTATTAATCAAGTATACATACAGGATATAATTCGAGAAGCATTCAAAAAATGTTTAAACAAAATATTTATATTCAAGAAATAAAAAAATTTAAATTTTTTGAAGGTACAAAATATATAATTTTAGATAAATTAGCATTGAACCTTCCAAATAACCTTAAGTTGCCTAACACTTTAAACGTTACCAACGAGATATCTCGTATTTCAGATATTTTCAATTACAGGTTCATGTGGGCTGAAATTTGTGATGAAAAAGTAAAGGCATTCTTCAGGTATGTATAAAAAGTTTAATCTATCTAAACTGGCATAAGAAACAAATGTTAGCCCACAGAAATCTGTAATATATTATGAAAATATCTGAAGGACGAGATCGGTTCAGTTTAGTTATATTAACGTCCTGTTGTAAAGAAACACCAGGGTTATTTTGATATGGACCTCTTAATTTTTAATCGTGTTAAGATGACGAGGACGACACCTGAGTCGGCAACTCCTCTCCACGCTACAGTAGTTAGGGAGGTTTGATCCTGACTAATTTAATGTGCAACAGACTCCTTAACTCCAGACCCTGCGCCTTGATCCTCGGATACCAAACCTGAAACCCTACAGTTCACGAGCCGAAATGTATCCCCAGGCCACCACGGCCTCTATTTGAAAGACGAGATATCTCGTTGGTAGCATTAAAAGTATTAATATCAGATGCAATAAATATATACACTTTTAAAAAATCAAATATTCAATATACATTGAATGCTTTTGAAATTTGAGTCACTCTGATAAACTATTTTTTACCCATTAGTTGAGGATTACGTGAGACATAAGTCAAAAACTGCAGCTTTTAACGGTAAAATAGTTAGGCACCTTTCAAAAAGTACGGAATGAATGTAGGAGAAGCTATCTTTTCGTATTTTTACTTACCAAACTCGCTTTCACTTGATATGCGCATATGTTTAATATCAAACAGTTCAGGTTATCTATTTTTTTTTCAAATTCAAAAATGTTGTCAATAAAAAGTTGAGAACATTATTTATCCAAACTCCTTATTTTTATGCGTATTATCAGAGTATACGTTGTATAGAAAAACTTCTAGCAAGAAGTTATTTCTTATTCATATATCAAATATAGGTGAATTTTTATGTGCATTATAAATTAACAAATAAATATAGCATTTCGAAAGAAAAACTATCAAACATTCATCGTGTTTTTGATTTTCAAGTTTAAGGTAGCCATTAACTTTTTTTTAATACGGTATGTCCATACAATTTTTATAGGCTTAAAGAAGTTATAATGTTAGAAATTAATCTTAAATAAAAGATTAGAATTCTAGATATGTTATCATGTGAGAACAAGATGTTTTAGTATGAGGTTATTGAAGCCTCAAAATGCTTAGAGCAACAAACTGTCGATTTATCGCTTTTGAGGTATCAATTTTTTCAGGGTTATTACAAAATAAATCAGAAGGTTGTCACATTTTGCGATTTATTGCCAACTAAAGTTACAACTTGGTTTCTAAATTTTTAATTATCTGAATTCTTACGAATTGACTTAATTTAAGTCATTGACCAGTTTAAAAATGTCATAGCTATCAGATTACGCATGCATAGATATTTGGAAAAACGATTGTTTTTTCTTATCTCCTTAAAATCGGTCGAGGGAAAAAGTTTGTTTGCCAGCTAGAAAAAATTAAAAATGAAAGTTTAAAAAAGGTATAATTACACATATATAAACAGCAAATAGGGAAGAAATCGATAGAGGTCTCGTGATTATTTAAAACCATTTTAAACCGGTTAATTATATAAATTAAAACAAATAATGACTTAAAAATAATAATGTTCTTACATGATAATTTATAACTTAAAATTTGCAATCGTATATTAATTTTTTTAGATTATTTTAATTTTAAGGACTTTAACATATTAAATTCAACAACTTTTAGATGGAATCAATGTCAAACATTTTGTTGAACTAAAACCATTTTGTCGATTATTTTGATTGAGCTTCGTTGGATACTTAACCCAATAAAGATAGCCATAAACAAAGAAAAACGTACTCTATATCAATTGATTGCTCTACAAATAGGTTGTATTTTTATTATAAATTCAAAATTAAAACGTTAAGATACTTAGGGTATTTTCAGGCATTATCTGTCTAGGATTCTGAATTAAGATATTTTCAAGAAAGAAAGCAAAATTTCTTTGCTTCTAGAAACTGTGAGCTTCATTTCTTTTAGCATCGGATTCTCTTTAGTTGGCATATAAAAACCTTCATACTAATTTAGTTAAAGCCTTAAAGAAACAGGAGATAGAGATCCAATGAAGTAATTGTCCGAAGTGCAAAAATAAGAAAGTAAGACAAACATTTAAGAGGAAGTGCTCAATTGACCAGATGGAGTCCAGATTTATTTGTCCTTTAATTTCTGTTCCATTTAGCCAAGGATTAAATGAAATAATAAAAATGGTACGGTGTTCTCTTAAAAATAACTTTTCTTATTTAGAGTTATTTGCAACAATAATTAACGAGTGGGATGAAACTAAATTTCTTCGACAGGAAAAGAAATTGGAAGAGGAATTTCATACACACATAACCGGTATCAAAATTTGTAGAGCTAAAAAAACGAAAAGTCAGTAATTAAAAATGATTACACAAAATAGGAGATTTCATTAATCTTTGAACTATAAAAGGTTCATACAGATATAAATGATAAATATTAAACTTACATAAAGTCTAATAAATATACATCATAAAAGATGGGCTTCGATATACAACACCATCTAATTCATAGGTAAGTCATATCAGACACTCCGACCTACTACGATGGGACACGGGTTTAAATCTTAAAATTGAATGGCCGGATCGCTGCAACAGCAACACTGTTGGAAACTGTGGTTGAATCCTAAGCGCCATCACCGGCCACAGTACAACCTTTCCCATTTGAAGTATGCTCCTTCATCGAGGGGGGAGGTAGCTACCCCTATCTATTTGTGCACCCTCTAGGTTGTCGAGATCAAACCACCATTCCGGAAAGATCCCATCCTCATTTCGAGGAGTCCCCTGGGGGGGGAACTCATAATTCAATTGTAAAGTATTTTCAATATGCTGACCTACTGTAAACAAACTTTAAATATAACAAACTTTATTTCTAACATTAAATATAATTTCTTCTTTATTTTTCAACTATCATGTAATTTGCTTTCATTTCAGTTTATTTGCATTAATTTCAGAAAAACTGCAAGCAGAAAAAGTTATTTAACTACCATAATGTAAAAATGTTGCATCCTATTATTCGGAAAAAAAGTTAACTGTACTTATCTTATATGCCGTTATATAAGAAAACTAAATGAGCGTTTCAAGATAAAGCATTTTTGAGTAGGTAATATTAGATTTTATGTACAGCTTAATTTCAAAATTCTTAAAATAAGTTTCCACAAAGAAATTCAAAATCCCATTCAGTCACCATATTAAAACAGGATAGTAGCAAAATAAAAAAAATTAAGCAAAAGAAACTTATGGATCACCAAATATCAAAGTCATGTACCAAGATTCTAGTCATTTATAGTAATATCACTTTAAATGCAAAATATTTGCTTAATATTTAGTCGAAAGACAGATTTCGACCATTTCACAATATCGCAGAATTTTCGACAATTTCGACAGCTCTTTTTAGTGTACTTTTATCCAATAAAGATGCAGTTTCCATAACGGAAAAAGAACGATATATATATATATATATATATATATATATATATATATATATATATATATATATATATATAT